>MCJB01051434.1:0-28397 GCA_002018475.1 Nicotiana obtusifolia | reverse complement strand
TCAGTGGTGTTGAGGGCGAGGATGCCCAGGGTTTTCTTGATAAGTGTTAGCGGATGCTCCGTATAGCAGGGATTCTTGAGTCTAGTGGTGTGGCATTTACTACCTTTTAGTTTTCTGGAGCTGCCTTCACTTGGTGGGAGGCGTAGGCCGATTGGTGCAGCGCCTCTTACTTGGCAGCAGTTCTCCGCTCTTTTCTTAGAGAAGTATGTGCCGCTGTCCTGCAGAGAGGAGCTATGTAGACAGTTTGAGTGGTTACGACAGGGGGATATGACTGTGTCACAATATGAGTCGAGGTTTTCTGAGTTGGCTCGTCATGCCGTCTAGATGGTTCCGACAGATCGTGAGAGGATCAGGAGATTTGTTGATGGCCTTAACTATCATCTCCGTATTCTTATGACTAGAGAGAGAGTGTTGGGTGCTACGTTCGAGGAGGTGATTGATATCGCTCGTGAGATTGAGACAGTTCGTCGTCAGGAGCGAGAGGAGAGGGAGGCCAAGAGGCCTTAAGGATCGGGCAGTTATAGTGGTACTCCTTCGAGGGGCTAGTTTTAGCGTGGTAGAAGTCGTTCATTCAGGCCTGCTCAGTCAGCCCGTCCAGAGTATCGCGGGGCATCTTCAGGTCGTGGTTATCATGGGTCGCAGCAGGGCCAGTCATCACTTAGCGCCCTTCCAACTCAGAGTTCAGCTCATGCTCCATCAGCCCAGGGTTCTTCTATGCCGAGTGCATCTGCTAGACTCTCCGTGCGAGGGGTTCCCTTCAGTCCTCTTCTCGAGCACCAGGGAGCTGCTATGAGTGTGGCGAGATGGGCCACATATGGAGGCAGTGTCCTCATCGTGGTGCTAGTTCGTCTCAGCAGAGGGGTCAGCCCTTGACTTCCGCTCCAGTTACTTTACCACCTGCCCAGCCAGCTAGGGGTGGAGGTTAGGCAGCCAGGGGTCGCCCCAGAGGGGGAGGTCGATTAGGTGGTGGCCAGGCTCGTTTCTATGCTATTGCAGGCAGGATAAATGCTATTGCTTCAGATGTTGTCATTACAGGTATTGTTTCAGTCTACCACGAAGATGCCTCTGTATTATTTGATCCCGGTTCCACCTATTCTTATGTGTCCTTATATTTTGCTCATTATTTGGGTACGCCGCAGGGGTTTCTTGCTTTACCTGTTCGTGTGTCTACCCTGGTGGACGATACTGTTGTTGTAGACCGTGTGTACCGGTCATGTATGGTGACTATTGGGGTCTGAAGACACGAGCGGACCTATTGCTATTGAGCATGGTGGATTTTGATGTTATTTTGGGCATGGATTGGTTATCTCTGTGTCGTGCTATTCTAGACTGTCAGGCTAAGACAGTCACTTTGGCTATGCCGGGTGTACCGCGGATCGAGTGGCGTGGTGTGACTGATTAGGTTCCTGGTAAAGTGATATCGTTCTTGAAGGCCCAGCGTATGGTTGGGAAGGGTTGCCTTTCATATCTAGCGTTTGTGAGGGATGTTGGAGCTAAGACTCCTAGCATTGATTCTGTTCCAGTTGAGAGGCATTTTTCCGATGTATTTCCTGTAGACCTACCGGGCATGTCACCGGATAGTGATATTGATTTTGGTATAGACCTGGTGCCGGGCACTCAGCCCATTTCTATTCTGTCGTATCGTATGGCACCAAAAGAGTTGAAAGAATTGTAGGAGCAACTTCAGGAACTCCTAGATAAGGGGTTCATTCGGCCTAGTGTGTCACCTTGGGGTGTGCCGATTCTGTTTGTGAAGAAGAAGGATGGCACAATGAGAATGTGCATCGATTATAGGCAATTGAACAAGGTAACAATTAAGAACAAGTATCCTTTGCCTCGCATTGATGATTTATTTGACCAGCTTCAAGGAGCGCGAGTGTTCTCCAAGATTGATCTCTGTTCGAGTTATCACCTGTTGAAGATCAGGGATTCAGATATTCTTAAGACTTCTTTCAGGACTAGATATGGTCACTATGAGTTTCTTGTTATGTATTTCGGGCTAACCAATGCCCCGGCAGCGTTCATGCATTTGATAAACAATGTATTTCGGCCTTATCTAGATTCGTTTGTTATTGTATTCATTGATGATATTATGGTGTACTCGCGTAGTCAGGAGGAGCACGCAGAGCATTTGCGAGTTGTATTGCAGAGATTGAGGGAGGAGAAGCTTTATGCAAAATTCTCTAAGTGTGAGTTTTAGCTCGGTTCAGTGGCTTTCTTGGGGCACGTAGCATCCAGCGAGGGTATTCAGGTTGATCCAAAGAAGATAGAGGCGGTTCAGAGTTGTCCTAGACCGTCCTCAGCCACATAGATTCGTAGCTTTCTTGGGTTGGCAGGCTATTATCGCCGGTTTGTTCAGGCATTCTCATCCACTGTATCTCCCCTGACCAAATTGACTCAGAAGGGTGCTCCATTTGTATGGTCGGACGAGTGTGAGGAGAGCTTTCAGAAGCTCAAGACAGCCTTGACCACAGCTCCAGTATTGGTTTTGCCATCAGCTTCAGGTTCATATACCTTGTATTTTGATGCTTCGAGAGTTGGGATTGGTTGTGTATTGATGCAGGAGGGTAGAGTTATTGTTTATGCTTCTCGTCAGTTGAAGCCCCATGAGAAGAACTACCCCGTTCATGATTTGGAGCTGGCTACCATAGTTCATGCATCGAAGATTTGGAGGCATAACTTGTATGGCGTATCTTGTGAGGTGTTCACTGATCATCGTAGCCTCCAGCATTTGTTCAAGCAAAAGGATCCTAATTTGAGGCAGCGGAGATGGTTGGAGTTGCTCAAGGATTATGATATCACTATAATGTAACATCCGGGAAAGGCCAATGTGGTGGCCGATACTTTGAGCCGAAAGGCAGTGAGTATGGGGAGTTTGGCATATATTCCAGTTGGGGAGAGACCCCTTGCAGTTGATGTTCAGGCCTTGGCCAATCGGTTTGTGAGATTAGATATTTCGGAACCTAGTCGGGTGTTGGCTTGTGTGGTTTCTCGGTCTTCCTTATATGATCGCATCAGAGGGCGCCAGTATGACGATCCGCATTTGCTTGTCCTTAGGGACAGAGTTCAGCATGATGATGCCAGAGATGTGACCATCAGCGATGATGGAGTGTTGAGGATGCAGGGCTGGATTTGTGTGCCCAATGTGGGTGGGCTTCGGGAGTTGATTATGGAGGAGGCCCATAGCTCGCGGTATTCCATTCATCCGGGTGCCGCGAAGATGTATCAGGACTTGAGACAGCACTATTGGTGGAGAAGAATGAAGAAAGATATTATGGGATTTGTAGCTCGGTGTCTCAATTGTCAGCAGGTAATATATGAGCATCAGAGACCGGGTGGCTCGCTTTAGCAGATGGCTATTCCCGAGTGGAAGTGGGAGCGGATCACTATGGACTGTGTTGTTGGACATCCCCGGACTTTGAAGAAGTTCGATGCTTTTTGAGTGATTGTGGATCGGCTGACCAGGTTCGCGCACTTCATTCCTGTGTGTACTACCTATTCTTCAGAGCGATTGGTAGGGATTTATATCCGGGAGATTGTTCGGCTACATGGTGTCCCAGTTTCTATCATTTCAGATAGAGGTACTCAGTTTACTTCACAGTTTCTGAGAGTCGTGCAGAGAGAGTTAGGTACTCAGGTGGAGTTGAGCACAGCTTTTCATCCACAGACGGACGGGCAATCCTAGCGTACTATTCAGATATTGGAGGACATGTTGCGTGCATGTGTTATTGATTTCGGTGGTTCATGGGATGAGTTTCTACCGCTTTTAGAGTTCGCTTATAACAACAGCTACCAGTCGAGTATTCAGATGGCTCTGTTTGAAGCTTTGTATGGGAGACGGTGTAGATCTCCAATTGGTTGGTTTGAGCCCAGCGAGGCTAGGCAATTGGGGATTGATTTGGTTCAGGATGCTCTAGAGAAGGTGAAAGTGATTCAGGAGAGGCTTCGTACAGCGCAGTCGAGGCAAAAGAGTTATGCTGATAGGAAGGTTCGAGATGTGTCCTACATGGTTGGTGAGAAGGTCTTGCTGAAGGTTTCGCCCATGAAGGGTGTTATGAGATTCGGGAAGAAAGGGAAATTGAGTCCTTGGTTCATTGGGTCATTTGAGGTGCTTCGGAGGATTGGGGAGGTTGCTTATGGGCTTGCTTTGCCATCCATCTTGTCGAGTGTGCACCCGGTGTTTCATGTTTCTATGCTCCGGAAGTATATTGGGGATCCGTCTCATATTTTGGATTTCAGCACGGTTCAGTAGCATAATGATTTGACCTATGATATGGAGCCAGTGCCTATTTTGGGTCGTCAGGTTCGGAAGTTGAGGTCAAAGGATATAGCTTCAGTGAAAGTGTAGTGGAGATGTCGGCCCATGGAGGAGGCTACCTAGGAGACCGAGCGGGAGATGCGGAGCAGATATCCTCACCTATTTGAGGCTTCAGGTATGTTTCTTGACTCGTTCGAGGATGAACTTTTGTTTAAGTTGGGGAGGATGTGACGACCCGGCCAGTCGTCTCATGAGTTACCACTCCGTTTCCCCCATTTTTTCTTCATTATGCTTCGTTATCCGTATTTTATGTGATCGATTTGAGTAGTTTGCGTTCGGAGTAGATTTGGTAAGAAATGAGACACTTAGTCTCTTTTAAGAAGGTTTAAGTTGGAAAAGTCAACCAAATGTTGACATATGAGTTAGATGGCTCGGATGTGAGTTCCGATGGTTCGGTTAGCTTCGGGAGGTAATTTATGACTTAGAAGTATGATAGGAATTTGGTTTGGAGGTCCGGTGTAGAATTAAGCTTGAATTGGTGGAGTTAGTATTTTGGCAATTTCCAGTTGTTAGGCGAGATTTTGATCCGAGGGTCGGAATGGAATTCCGAGAGTTGCTATAGCTTTGTATGGTGATTTCGGACTTAGGCATATGTCCGGATTTGAAATTGGAAGCCCGTAGGACAATTCAACGCATTTTGGCGAATGTTGGAAAATGGAAGATTTTTGGAAAGTTTGACCGAGGAGTTGACTTTTTGATATCGAGGTCGGAATCCAGTTCTGAAAGTCTTCATAGGTCCGTTATGTCATTTATGAATTGTGTGCAAAATTTGAGGTCAATCGGACTCGATTTGATATGTTTCGGCATCGAATGTAGAAGTTGGAATTTGGTAGTTTCGTTAGGCTTGAATTGGGGTATCATTCGTGTTTTTAGCATTGTTGGATGTGATTTGAGGCCTCGACTAAGACCGTAATATGTTTTAGGACTTTTTGGTATATCCGGACGGGATCCCGAATGACTCGGGTGCGTTTCGGAGTAGTTTCGGACCATTTCTATCCATTTTTAAACTGCTGAAGCAGTGTGAATCGCAGGAAAATATCTGCTGCATAGGACTTAATTTGGAAGCTTATATCTCGTAATATGTAAGGAATTTGGAGATGGTCAAAAAATAAAAGTTGTATCCCTTTGAATGTAGATTCCAGAAATATAAACCATTTGTCATTTGGACATCTGTATCAAAAGTTACGATCGATTAACCGAAGCTCGGTACTGCTGTTATTTTCCAGGCAGTGAGCATGGCAGAAATTTCTGCCGCACAGGACCGACTTTGGAAGCTTATATCTCGTAATATATAAGAAATTATGAGATAAACAAAACATAAAAGTTGTATTCCTTTCAATCTAGTTTCCAGAAATATATATCATTTATCATTTGGACATTTGTATCAAAAGTTACGAGCGACTAACCGAAGCTCGGTATTGCTGTTGTTTTCCAGGCAGTGAGCATGGCTGAAATTTCTGCTCCATAGGACCAACTTTGCAAGCATATATCTCGCAATATATAAGGAATTATGAGATGATCAAAACATGAAAGTTGTATCCATTTGAATCTAGTTTCCAGAAAGATAAACCATTTATCATTTGAAGATTTACCGAAGGCTGGTACTGCAATTTTCTTCATGGAAATAGGAGCCAAGTCGCCTTTCACACATGCGACTTGCGTAGGCAGAATGTACAAGTCCGAAGTCCGACATTTTTATTCATTTTTTTTAATTTTAGAACTCAGTTTTGGGCGATTTCAGAGAAGATTTTCACAAGTTTGAGCTGGGTAAGTGTTCTTTATCCCAAATCATTTATATTTCGTGATTCCATACTTATTTACGTCATGAATCTGTGAATTTAATGGAAGAAAATGGGGGGGTTTTCTAAAATCTTTCAAAAATAAAAAATGAAGATTTAAAAGGCAATCCGATGTCGGAATTCGATAATTTTTGTATTGTTGAACTCGTTGGGAGATAAGGAACCCGTTGATGTGAAAATTTTTGAGCTTCGAGAAGTGGGCCCGGGGCTCGGGTTTTGCTAATTTCGGAATTTTTGGTATTTTTCGATTTTTTTCGCTTGGGCTTTGTCCCCTCAGCATATTGTGATGTATTCGTTCTGATTTTGGATAGATTCGACGCGCTTGGAGGCCAATTCGAGGGGCAAAGGCATCGCGGGCTAGAGATTTAGCCGGTTCGAGGTGAGTAGTGATTGTAAATGATGTTTTGAGGGTTTGAAACCCCGGATTGTACATTTTAGTGCTATATTGAGGTGAGACACGTGCTCGATGATGAGCATGGGGTTGTTTACTACTGGGGATTGTGACTTGGTCCGTCCCGATTGATGATTTTTACCGCGTATTTAGCTGAAACTTATTTGTTATCATCATGATTTGGGCAGATTGCCATATTCGGGCTTCGTGCAAATTATTTGAACCCTTCGATGATTTTTATCACTGTTTGCTCACTATTTTGACTTATTACTTGAACTCAGTCATGTTGTTTTCCATGTGATAACCTGAGGGGCTGGTACTGTTCTGAGATTTGAGCCCGAGGGGCAGGTACTGTTCTGCGATATTGTTGATACTGAGCCCGAGGGGTGATCTTCTATTTTTTTTTTTACTTCACATTATTCACCTGAAAAAAAATTTACATGTTTTACCTATTGAAAGGAGATTTTACTTGATTTCTCACTGATTTACTGTTTTCAAATGATGTTTTATTGCTTCATTATAGAATGCCTTGTGCTTTACGTGCTTTCTTACTTTAAGTCGTTATTTATATTTATTACTCACTGAGTCGGAGTACTCACATTACTCGCTGCACCATGTGTGCAGATTCAGGCGTTGTTGGTTCCGCTTCGGAGTGCTGACTCCTCCCGTCCAGGCGGTGATTCAGAGACTACGAGGTAGCTGTTGGCGTCTGCAGCCCCGTATCTCCCTTATCTTATTGTTTCTATGTTCTTCCAACAGTTGTGCCAGATATTGTATTTAGTAGACTTGTATCAGGATCCATAGTTGCTCATGACCTTTGACACCTCGGTTTGGGCTGTGTCGGGATGGTTTCTATTATGGTTAGCTATATTTCCGCAAATTATTGCTATTAAATCATGTTTATATTGTTTTCATGTTAATTAACTACTTAAAATGAGATTTTGGTTAAATTGGCTGGCCTTGTCTTCACGAGAGGTGCCATCACGACCGGGTTCGGGGTTAGGGCCGTGACATCAATGCAAATGATTCCATACAAACTCCCGTATTGCACCAATTGTTGAAATCTTGATGAATTCATGTGTCTTCTTGCCCTAGTTGCTTGCCAAACATTTCGTAGGTCAAAAGTACCTTCAAAAACATATTTTTAGTGTATTTATACTGGGTAGCTGTGGGTCTGGATGAAACTACCTTTTTCAAGCCGAAATAGAAAATACACTGGGAAAAATGCTCAGGCGCGCCGCACTATGCGACGCGTGTATGAGGATTTTCATAAGGCTGAATTCTGAAAGGCAACACACTTTGTATAGCTGCGCCGCACCTAGCGGCGCCCGGCGCGACAATATTGTTTTCTTGAAGTAAATTCTTTCTTCTACTTTTTGATTTCCACACATGGTACTCGACCGCCTAACGCGTTCCTGGTTTAATATTTTGTGCTTTTACTCAGACTTCAAAGCACCAAGTTCTTCGATTTAGCTCCAAATTCTCTTTTTAATATAATTGACTTGTGATCCAATTTTTTAGTTAGTTCACTCTATAATACTGCTGATTCTCACGAATTCAACAAATAATTTGATTACACTTAAAGTTAATGTTCCTCTTTCGACTAAACAATAATTTCAGTAATTAATCTAATTGAAGTGTGGTGAACAATTGTATGAATAAAATGATGGTTATGGCCTAACGAGTAACTTCTAAATAATATTTCCCTATTTTCTAGTTTGATTAATATCTCAAGAGGCTCTTACAACTACCCGGTTGAATCACGAAGTTAAACTAGAGCAAAAGATGTAAAGAATTTCAATATAAAGCTTGTTTTATGATTAAGCTAATTAATAAATAACTTCACAATAAGAATTAAAACTTTATCAATTAATTCGAATAATTGTCAAGAATCAAATCCCTAATCAAGTTATCAAAAAGCCGTATCTGTAACTCCCTAAGGAAATTACTCCATAGCAATGGAGAAAGTCATCTCAATAAAGTTTTAAAACATAGAAAACATCAATGGTAATGATTCCAAACAAACTCCCGTATTGCACTGGTTGTTGGTTGAAATCATGACGAATTCATGTGTCTTCTTGCCTCAGTTGCTTGTCAAACATTTCGTAGGTCAAAAGTCCCTGCAAAAACATACTTTTAGTGTATTAATACCGGGTAGAAGTGGGTTAGGTTGAAACTACCCTTTCCAAGCTGAAATAGAAAATACTTTGAGATAAATGCTCAGGCACGCTGCGCCTAGCGCCGCAATATGCGACGCGTGTGCGTGGATTTTCATAGGGCGGAATTCTGATAGGCAGCACACTTAGTATAGCTGCGCCGCACCTAGCGGTGCCCCATGCGGCGTGACAGTGTTGTTTTCTTGGAGTAAATTCTTTCTTGCACTTTTTGATTTCCAAATATGGCCCTTGATCCCCAAACGCGATCCCGATTTAATTTCTTGTGCTTTTACTCATATTTCAAAGCAACAAGTTGTTCGATTTAGCTCAAAATTATCTTTTTGAGATAATTGACTCGTGATGCAATTTTTGAGTTAGTTCACTCTACAATAGTGCTGAGTCTCTCGAATTCAACAAATAATTTGATTACACTTAAAGTTAATGTTTCTCTTTCGACAAAATATTACTTTCAGTAATTAATCTAATTGAATTGCGGTGAGCAATTGCAATTTATAAAATGATGGTTATGGACTACGGGGTAACTTCTAACCAATATTTCCCTATTGTATAGTTCGATTAATAACTCAAGAGGCTCTTTCATCTACCTGGTTGAATCACGAAGTTAAACTAGAGCAAAAGATGTAGTGAATTTCAATATAAAGCTCCTCTTTTGATTAAGCAAATTAATAAATATCTTCACAATAAGAATTAAAACTTTTATCAATTAATTCGAATAATTGTCAAGAATCAAATTACTAATAAAGTTATCAAAACACTGTATCTATCAACTCCATAAGAAAATTACTCCATAGCGAAGGAGAAAGTCATCTCAATAAGGTTTTAAAACATAGAAAACATCAATGGTAACGATTCCAAACAAACTCCCGTATTGCACCGATTGCTCGTTAAAATCTTGATGAATTCATGTGTCTTCTTGACTCTGTTGCTTGTCAAACATTTCGTAGATCAAAAGTCCATTCAAAAACATATTTTTAGTTTATTAACACCAGGTAGAAATGGGTCCGGATGAAACTACCCTTTCCAAGCAGAAATAGAAAATACTCTAGGAAAAATGCACAGGCGCTCCGCGCCTATCACTGTACTATGCGACGCGTGTGTGAGGATTTTAAAAGGGCAGAATTCTGACAGGCAACATACTTTTCGGCGCACCTAACGGCGCCCCATGAGGCGCGACGGTGTTGTTTTGTCGGAGTAAATTCTTTCTTCCACTTTTTGATTTCCAGACATGGTCCGTGACCCCCTAACGTGATCCCAGTTTAATTTCTTGGGCTTTTACTCAGACTTTAAAGCACCAAGTTGTTCGATTTAGCTCCAAATAATCTTTTTAAGATAATTGATTCGTCATCCGATTTTTGAGTTAGTTCACTCTACAATGCTGCTGAGTCTCACGAATTCGACAAATAATTTGATTACACTTAAAGTTAATGTTCCTCTTTCGAATAAACATTAATTTCAGTAATTAATCCAACTGAAGTGTGGTGAACAATTGCAACGAATAAAATGACGATTATGGTCTAATGGGTAACTTCTAACGAATATTTCCCTATTTTCTAGTTTGATTAATAATTCAAGAGGCTCTTTCAGTTATTTGTTTTGAATCATAAAGTTAAACTAGAGCAAAAGATGTAAAGAATTTCAATATAAAGCACCTCTTTCGATTAAGCATATTAATAAATAACTTCACAATAAGAATTAAAACTTTATCAATTAATTCAAATAATTGTCAAGAATCAAATCCCTAATCAAGTTATCAAAACACCGTATTTGTCCACTCCAAAAGGAAATTACTCCATAGCAATGGATAAAGTCATGTAAATAAGATTTTAAAATGTAGAAAATGTCTATGGTAATGATTCCAAACAAACTCTCGTATCGCACCGATTGTTGGATTAGATCTTGATGAATTTATGTGTCTTTTGTCCTTAGTTGCTTGTCAAACATTTTGTAGGTCAAAAGTCCCTACATTCCGAACAGGCATGCCGCGCCTAGTGCCGTACTATTTTACACGTGTGTGAAGATTTTCAGAGGGCAGAATTCTGACAGGCGACATACTTTGTCTAGCCGCACCGCACCGAGCGGTGCCCCATGCGGCACGCAAGTGTTGTTTTCTCGGAGTAAATTCTTTCTTTCACTTTTTGATTACCAGACATGGTCTTCGACCCCTAACGCGATCTCGGTTTAATTTCTTGTGCTTTTACTCAGACTTTAAAGCACCAAGTTGTTCAATTTAGCTCCAAATAATCGTTATAAGATAATTGACTCGTGATCCAATTTTTGAGTTAGTTCACTCTATAATACAACTGATTCTCACGAATTCAACAAATAATTTGATTACACTTAAAGTTAAAGTTCCTCTTTCGACTAAACATTAATTTTAGTAATAAATTTAATTGAACTGCGGTGAACAATTGCAATGAATAAAATGATGGTTATGGCCTAACGGAAATCTAACCAATATTTCCCTATTTTCTAGTTCAATTAGTAACTCAAGAGGCTCTTTCAATAACCTGGTTGAATCACAAAGTTAAACTAGAGCAAAAGATGTAAAGAATTTCAATATAAAGCTCCTCTTTCGAATAAGCAAATTAATAAATAACTTCACAATAAGAATTAAAACTTTATCAACTAATTCAAATAATTGTCAAGAATCAAATCCCTAATCAAGTTATCAAAACACCGTATCTGTCAACACCCAAAGGAAATTACTCCATAGCAATGGAGAAAGTCATCTCAATAAGATTTTAAAACGTAGAAAACGTCGATGGTAATGATTCCAAACAAACTCCCATATCGCACCGACTGTTGGATTAAATCTTGATGAATTCATGTGTCTTCTTGCGTCATTTGCTTGTCAAACATTTCGTAGGTCAAAAGTCCGTTGAAAAAATATTTTTAGTGTATTTATGCCGGGTAGAAGTGGGTCCGGATGAAACCACCCTTTCAAGGCCGAAATAGAAAATACTCCGGGAAAATGCACAAGCGCGACGCGCCAAGCGCTGTACTATGCGACGCGTGTGTGAGGTTTTTCGGAGGGCAGAATTCTGACAGGCGACACACTTTGTCTAGCTGCGCCGCACCTAGCGGCGCCCCATGCAGCGCGACAGTGTTGTTTTCTCGGAGTAAATTCTTTCTTCCACTTTTTGATATCTAGACATGGTCCTCGACCCCCTAACGTGATCCCGATTTAATTTGTTGTGCTTTTACAAAGACTTTAAAGCACCAAGTTGTTTGATTCAGCTCCAAATTATCGTTATAAGATAATTGACTCGTGATCCAATTTTTGAGTTAGTTCACTCTATAATACAGCTGATTCTCACGAATTCAACAGATAATTTTATTACACTTAAAGTTAATGTTCCTCTTTCGACTAAACATTAATATTCGTAATTAATCTAATTGAAGTGCAGTGAACAATTGCAATGAATAAAATGATGGTTACGGCCTAACGGACAACTTCTAACCAATATTTCCCTATTCCAGTTCGATTAATAACTCACGAGGCTCTTTCAATAACCTGGTTGAATCACAAAGTTAAACTAGAGCAAAAGATGTAAAAAATTTCAATATAAAGCTCCTCTTTCGATTGAGAAAATTAATAAATAACTTCACAATAAGAATTAAAACTTTATCAATTAATTTAAGTAATTGTCAAGAATCAAATCCCTTATCAAGTTATCAAAACACCGTATCTGTCAACTCCCAAAGGAAATTACTCCATAGCAATGGAGAAAGTGTAACGACCTGTTGTATCGGAGAAGCACATTTGATACTAATCACTGAGGTTTTTGCTTGTTTAAAACGCAATTTCCTTTTTCTAATTATGTAAAGAGCAAAAGGCATCGCAAAGCAGGTTATGCGGTCGCAAAACACGTATGCGATCTGCATATCTCACACTGAGATTGCAGACCCAAAAAGATTTCTGCGTCCAAAATCCGGTCTTAAATGCGGTCGCATTTCTACAATGCGGATCGCAAATCCATCACACTGAAATCGCAGACCCAGACAGATTTCTGGGCAAAGATCGACGTCAGAAATGCGGTCTCATATGAGATCACATTTCTAAAATGCGGACCGCATATCCATCACACTGAGATCGCAGACCCAGACAGATTTCTGGGAAAAGATCGATGCCAGAAATGCGGTCACATATGCGGTCGCATTTCTACAATGCGGACTGCATATCGCACACACTGAGATCGCAGATCGAGATAGATTTCTAGGCAAAAATCAACGTCCAAAATACGGTCTTTAATGCGGTCACATTTCTGCAATGCGGACCGCAAACCATACCTCATACTGAATGCAGAGAAGGCTAGGGTTACAATCTGCGATGGCCATAGCAAAGATGCGGACTGCATGTTTGATATGCAACGTAAATGCGGTTGCATTTTAAACCTGAAAGGGGCATTTTGTCCTGATTTTTTACCCTTTATAAATAGTAACCGGTAACCATTCGCTATGTAAAACCCACTGTCGTTACCATCTAAGAAAAACATCTCCAAAAACGCCCTAAATCATAGCAAAATCAGCCTCGAAAATATATCCAAGAGAGACTTGCTTGGACATATTCTTAAAAGAGGGGATTTCGGCTATCTTAAACATAATTGGAGCTATAGAGCTCGGATTGAAGCGAATTTTGATGCGGTTTTTGGGAGATTTTCAAGGGAAACATCGGGATAAGTGTTCTTAACTCAACTTTGGTCAAATTACCCCAGTATATCACTATTTTTAGTATTTAATTAGTGATTAACTTGGAAAAATTGTGAAAAATCCTTAAGTTTAGAGTTAAGATTTGGAGGTCGATCCGATGTCGGAATTTGATAATTTTTGTATGGTTGAACTCGTTGGGAGATAAAAAATAACCCGTTGATGTGAAAATTTTTGAGCTCCGAGAAGTGGGCCCGGGGCTCGAATTTTGCTAATTTCATAATTTCTTTGTATTTTTCAATTGTTTCGCTTGGGCTTTGTCCCCTCAGCATATTGTGACGTATTAGTTCTGATTTTGGGTAGATTCGACGTGCGTGGAGGCCAATTCGAGGGGCATAGGTGTCGCGGGCTAGGGATTTAGCCGGTTCGAGGTGAGTAGTGATTGTAAATGATGTTCTGAGGGTTTGAAACCCCGGATTGTACATCGTAGTCCTATATTGAGGTGAGCCACACACTCGATGATGAGCGTGGGGTCATTTACTACTGGGGCTTGTGACTTGGTCCGTCCCGATTGATGATTTTACCGCGTATTTAACTGAAACATATTTGTTATCATCATGATTTGGGCTGATTGCCATATTTGGGCTTCGTTCCAATTATTGAACCCTTCGGGGCTTTTTATCACTGTTTCCTCACTATGTTGACTTATTACATGAACCTAGTCATGTTGTTTTCACTGTTTTACAACTCATCCACTTTTACTCAGTTTTGAGACTTAAATAATATTTAAATGATGTTTTTGGGCTGAGGGCTACTGTTTTACTATGCCTGAGGGGCTTGTGATGATTTTTTGACTGAGTGCGGCCGAGGGCCAGATGTGAGATTTTACTGAGTGATTTGAGGCCGAGGGCCTGAAATACTTTATATGCCACGAAGTGGCTTGTGACTAATATGAGGCCAAGGGCCCGAGATACTTTATGTGCCACGAGGTGGCTTGTGACTAATATGAGGCCGAGGGCCTAAGATACTTTATGTGCCACGAGGTGGCTTGTGATTGATATGAAGCCGAGGGCCTGAGATACTTTGTATACGCCACGAGGTGGCTTGATTAATATAAGGCCGAGGGCCTAGATTTATGCCACGAGGTGGCTTGATATTGCGCTTGGGCCGTGAAGGGCCCCTCCCGGAGTCTGTACACCCCCCGTGAGCGCGGGTACCCATTGTGATGTGAATAGCCCGAGGGGCTAATATTGTACTATGTGATAGCCCGAGGGGCTGATACTGTTCCATGTGATTGCCCGAGGGGCTGATATTGTTCTGAGATTTGAGCCCGAGGGGCTGGTACTGTTCTATGATATTGGCCGAGGGGCGGATTTGTTGATACTGAGCCCGGGGGGCGATATTTTACTTCACATTATTTACCTGAAAAATTACCTGTTTTAACCTGTTGAAAGGAGATTTTACTTGATTTTTCACTGATTTACTGTTTTCGAATGATGTTTTAATGCTTCATTATAGAATGCCTTGTGCTTTATGTGTTTTCTTACTTTCAGGCGTTATTTATATTTATTACTCACTAAGTCGGAGTACTCACATTACTCCCTGCACCATGTGTGCAGATTCAGGCATTGTTGGTTCTGCTCCAGAGTGCTGATTACTCCTGTCCAGGCAGTGATTCAGAGATTACGAGGTAGCTGTTGGCGTCCGCAGCCCCGTATCTCTCTTATCTTGTTGTTGTCATGCTCTTCAAACAGTTTTGCCAGATATTGTATTTTAGTAGTCTTGTTATTAGGATCCATAGTTGCTCAAGATATGTGACACCCCCGTTGGGGCTGTAGTTGGGATGGTTAGCTATATTTTCCGCGAATGATTGCTATTAAACTATGCTTGTATTGTTTTCTTGTTAATTAACTGCTTAAAATGAGATTTTGTTTGCATTGGCTAGCCTTGTCTTCACGAGAGGCACCATCACGACCGTGTTCGGGGTTATGGTCGTGAAAGGTTGGTGTCAGAGCCTAGGTTACATAGGTCTCACGAGTCATGAGCGGGTTTAGTAGAGTCTCGCAGATCGGTACGGAGACGTCTGTATTTACCTTCGATAGGCTGCAGAACCTTTTAGGAAAAACTTCATATTCTTGAAATTCTTGTCGTGCGAGCTTGTCGAGCCGAGCACTAAAATTTTTTTTATCCTATTCTTTCACAGATGGTGAGGATGCGAACTACAGGATGAGGTGGACGACCACCAGTGCCTTGGATGCGGTCGTGGTCGTGGCAGAGGTAGAGCAGTGAGGGCAACACATGTTGATCTACCAGCTGCCCCAGCTCAAGATCAGGCACCAGCTGTGCCCTTCGTAATTCCGGGTCTTCAGGAGACCTTGGCTCAGATCTTATCCGTTTGCACTGGCCTGGCTCAGGCAGTTTCAGCCACCATAGCAGCAGCTACTTCACAGGCCAGGGTACGCAATCAGACCCCCACTGCTCGCACGCCTGAGCAGGCAGTGCAGGGACTTTAGATGCCGGGGACACCTCCAGCCCAGCCGGTTGCACCAGCCCAGGAGGTCATGGTACCAGTTATGCCAGATGATGAGCAACGTTGACTTGAGAGGTTTGGAAGACTCCAGCCTCCATCACTGAGTGGTGCTGAGGGCGAGGATGCCCAGGGTTTTCTTGACAAGTGCCAGCGGATGCTCCGTACAGCCGGGATCCTTGAGTCTAGTGGTGTGGAATTTACCACCTTTCAGTTTACGGGAGCTTCCTTCACTTGGTGGGAGGCGTATGAGAGGCATAGGTCGGTTGGTGCAGCGCCCCTTACTTGGCAGCAGTTCTCCGCTTTTTTCTTGGACAAGTATGTGCCGCAGTTCCGTAGAGAGGAGCTGCGTATACAGTTCGAATGGCTGCGACAGGGGGATATGACTGTGTCACAGTACGAGTCAAGGTTTTTTGAGTTGGCTCGTCGTGCTGTCTGATGGTTCCGACTGATCGTGAAAGGATCAGGAGGTTTGTGGATGGCCTTATCTATCATCTCCGCATTCTTATGACTAGAGAAAGAGTGTTGGGTGCTACGTCCAAGGAGGTGGTTGATATTGCTCATGAGATTGAGACGGTTCGTCGTTAGGAGCGATAGGAGAGGGAGGCCAAAAGGCCTCGAGGATCGAGTAGTTATAGTGGTACTCCTTCGAGGGGCCAGTTTCAGCATGGTAGAGGTCGTTCCTTTAGGCCTGCTCAGTCAGCCCGTCCAGAGTATCGTGGGGCATCTTCAGGTCGTGGTTATCATAGGTTGCAGCAGGGCCAGTCATCACTCAGTGCCCTTCCAGCTCGTGCTCCGTCAGCCCAGGGTCCTTCTATGCCGAGTGCATCTGCTAGACACTCCAGTGCGAGGGGTTTCCTTCATTCCTCTTCTCCAGCACCAGGGAGCTGTTATGAGTGTGGCGAGATGGGCCACATGTGGAGGCAGTGTCCTCATCGTGGGGCTAGTTCATCTCAGCAGAGGGGTCAGCCCTCAACTTCTGCTCCAGTTACCTTACCACCCGCCCAGCCAGCTAGAAGTGGAGGTCAGGCAGCCAGGGGTCGCCCCAGAGGGGGAGGTCGATTAGGCGGTGGCCAGGCTCATTTCTATGCCATTCTAGGCAGGAGAGATGCCATTGTTTCAGATGCTGTCATCACAGGTATTGTTTCATTGTACCATAAAGATGCCTCTGTATTATTTGATCCCGGTTCCACCTATTCATATGTGTCCTCATATTTTGCTCATTATTTGGGTACGCCCCGAGAGTTTCTTGCTTTACCTGTTCATGTGTCTACCCTGGTGGGCGATACAGTTGTTGTAGACCGTGTGTACCGGTCATGTGTAGTGACTATTGGGGGTCTAAATACACGAGTGGTCCTATTGCTATTGAGCATGGTAGATTTTGATGTCATTTTAGGCATGAATTGGTTATCTCCGTGTCGTGCTATTCTAGAGTGTCATGTTAAGACAGTCACTTTGGCTATGCCGGGTGTACCACGGATCGAGTGGCGTGGTGTGACTGATTACGTTCCTAGTAGAGAGATATCGTTCTTGAAGGCCCAACGTATGGTTGGGAAGGGTTGCCTTTCATAGCTAGCATTTGTGAAGGATGTTGGAGCTGAGACTCCTAGCATTGATTCTGTTCCAGTTGAGAGGCATTTTTCCGATGTGTTTCCTGCAGACCTGTCGGGCATGCCATCGGACAGGGATATTGATTTTGGTATTGACCTGGTGCCGGGCACTCAGCCCATTTCTATTCCGCCGTATTGTATGGCACCAGCAGATTTGAAAGAATTGAAGGAACAACTTCATGAACTCCTAGATAAGGGGTTCATTCGGCCTAGTGTGCCACCTTGGGGTGCGCCGGTTCTGGTTGTAAAGAAGAAGGATGGCACAATGAGAATGTACATCGATTATAGGCAATTGAACAAGGTAACAATTAAGAACAAGTATCCCTTTCCTCGCATTGATGATTTATTTGTCTAGCTTCAGGGAGCGCGAGTGTTCTCCAAGATTGATCTATGTTCGGGTTATCACCAGTTGAAGATCAGGGATTCAGACATTCTTAAGACTGCTTTCAGGACTAGATATGGTCACTATGAATTTCTTGTTATGTTTTTTGGGCTAACCAATGCCCCAGCAGCGTTCATGCATTTGATGAACGGTGTATTTCGGCCTTATCTAGATTCATTCGTTATTGTATTCATTGATGATATTCTGGTGTACTCGCGTAGTTTGGAGGAGCACGCGGAGCATTTGCGAGTTCTATTGCAGAGATTGAGGGAGGAGAAGCTTTATGCAAAGTTCTCTAAGTGTGAGTTTCGGCTCTATTCAGTGGCTTTCTTGACCAAATTGACTCAGAAGGGTACTCCATTTGTATGGTCGGACGAGTGTGAAGAGAGCTTTCAAAAGCTCAAGACAGCCTTGACCACAGCTCCAGTATTGGTTTTGCCATTAGCTTCGGGTGCATATACTGTGTATTTTGATGCTTCGAGAGTTGGGATTGGTTGTGTATTGATGTAGGAGGGTAGATTTATTGCTTATGCTTCTCGTCAGTTGAAGCCCCATGAGAAGAACTACCCCGTTCATGATTTGGAGCTGGCTGCCATAGTTCATGCATTGAAGATTTGGAGGCATTACTTGTATGGCGTATCTTGTGAGGTGTGTACTGATCATCGCAGCCTTCAGCATTTTTTCAAGCAAAAGGATCTTAATTTGAGGTAGCGGAGATGGTTGGAGTTGCTCGAGGATTATGATATCACTATATTATTCCATCTGGGAAAGGCCAATGTGGTGGCCGATGCGTTGAGCCGAAAGGCAGTGAGTATGGGGAGTTTGGCATATATTCCAGTTGGGGAGAGACCCCTTGCAGTTAATGTTTAGGCCTTGGCCAATCAGTTTGTGAGATTAGATATTTCGGAACCTAGTCGGGTGTTGGCTTGTGTGGTATCTCGGTATTCGTTATATGATCGCATCAAAGAGCACTAATATGACGATCCGCATTTGCTTGTCCTTAGGGACATAGTCCATCATAATGATGCTAGAGATGTGACCATCGACGATGATGGAGTGTTGCGGATGCAGGGCCGGATTTGTGTGCCCAATGTGGATGGGCTCCGAGAGTTGATTCTGGAGGGGGCCCATAGCTCGCGGTATTCCATTCATCCGGGTACCGCGAAGATGCATCAGGACTTGAGACAACACTATTGGTGGAGAAGAATGAAGAAAGATATTGTGGGATTCGTAGCTCGGTGTCTCAACTGTCAGCAGGTGAAATATGAGCATCAGAGACCGGGTGGCTTGCTTCAGCGGATGACTATTCCCGAGTGGAAGTGGGAGCGGATCACTATGGACTTTGTTATTGGACTTCCACAGACTTTGAAAAAGTTCAATGCTATTTGGGTGATTGTGGATCGGCTGACCAAGTCCGCGCACTTCATTCCTGTGTGTACTACCTATTCCTCAGAGTGGTTGGCAGGGATTTATATCCTGGATATTGTTCGGCTGCATGGTGTCCCAGTTTCTATCATTTCAGATCGAGGTACTTAGCTTACTTCACAGTTTTGGAGAGCCGTGCAAAGAGAGTTGGGTACTCAGGTGGAGTTAAGCACAACTTTTCATCCGCAGACGGACGGGCAGTCCGAGCGTACTATTAAGATATTGGAGGGCATGTTCGTGCATGTGCTATTGATTTTGGAGGTTCATGGGCTGAATTTCTACCGCTTGCAGAGTTTGCTTATAACAAGAGCTACCAGTAGAGTATTCAGATGGCTCCGTATGAGGCTTTGCATGGGAGGCGGTGTAGATCTCCAGTTGGTTGGTTCGAGCCCGGCGAGGCTAGGCTATTGGGGACTGACCTGGTTCAGGATGCTCTAGAGAAGGTGAAAGTGATTCAGGAGAGGCTCCGTACAGCGCAGTCGAGGCAAAAGAGTTATGCTGATAGGAAGCTTCGAGATGTGTCCTACATGGTTGGTGAGAGGTCTTGCTGAAGGTTTCGCCCATGAAGGGTGTTATGAGATTCGGGAAGAAAGGGAAATTGAGTCCTCTGTTCATTGGGCCGTTTGAGGTGCTTCGGAGGATTGGGGAGGTGGCTTATGAGCTTGCTTTGCCACCCAACTTGTGGAGTGTGCACCCGATATTTCATGTTTCTATGCTCCGAAAGTATATTGGGGATCCATCTCATATTTTGGACTACAGCACAGTTCAGTTGGATGATGATTTGACCTACGATGTGGAGCCAGTGGCGATTTTGGGTCGTCAGGTTCGGAAGTTGAGGTCCAAGGATATAGCTTCAGTGAAAGTGCAGTAGAGAGGTCGGCCCGTGGAGGAGGCTACCTGGGAAACCGAGCGGGAGAAGCGGAGCAGATATCCTCACCTATTTGAGGCTTCAGGTATGTTTCTTGACTTGTTCGAGGACGAACGTTTGTTTTAGAGGTGGAGAATGTAACGACCTGTTGTAACGGAGAAGCACATTTGATACTAATCGCTGAGGTTTTCGCTTGTTTTAAATGCAATTTCCTTTTTGTACTTATGTAAAAGAGCAAAAGGAATCACAAAGCAGGTTATGCGATCGCAAAACACGTATGCGATCCGCATATCTCACACTGAGATCGCAGACCCCGACAGATTCCTGGGCAAGGATCAACGTCCAAAATACGGTCTTAAATGCGGTCGCATTTCTACAATGCGGACCGTAAATCAATCACACTGAGATCGCAGACCCAGACAGATTTCTGGGCAAAGATAGACGTCAGAAATGCAGTCTCATATGCGGTCACATTTATAAAATGCGGACCGCATATCCATCATACTGAGATCGCAGACCCAGACAGATTTCTGGGCAAAGATCGACGCCAGAAATGCGGTCACATATGCAGTCGCATTTCAACAATGCGGACGGCATATCGCACACACTGAGATCGCAGATCGAGACAGATTTCTGGGAAAAAAATCAACGTCCAAAATGCGGTCTTAAATGCAGTCGCATTTCTACAATGCGGACCGCAAACCATACCTCATACTGAATGCGGTGAAGGCTAGGGTTACAATTTGCGATGGCCATAGCAAAGATGCGGACCGCATTTTGTCCCGATTTTTGACCCTTTATAAATAAAAACCAGTAACCATTGGCTATGTAAAACCCACTGTCGTTACCATCTAAGAAAAACATCTCCAAAAATGCCCTAAATCACAGCAAAATCAGCCTCGAAAATATATCTAAACAAGACTTGCTTGGACAGATTCTTACAAGAGGGGATTTCGGGTATGTTAAACATAATTGAAGCTATAGGGCTCAGATTGAAGCGAATTTTGAGGTGGTTTTTGGGAGATTCTCAAGGGAAACATCGGGGTAAGTGTTCTTAACTCAACTTTGGTCAAATTACCCCAGTATATCACTATTTTTAGTATTTGATTAGTGATTAAGTCGAAAAATTTGTGAAAAATCCTTAAGTTTAGAGTTAAGATTTGGAGATCGATCTGATGGCGGAATTCGATAATTTTTGTATGGTTGAATTCGTTGGGAAACAAAAAAGAACCCGTTGATGTGAAAATTTATGAGCTTCGAGAAGTGGGCCCGGGGCTTGTATTTTGCTAATTTCATAATTTCTTGGTATTTTTCGACTGTTTCGCTTGGGCTTTGTCCCCTCAGCATAATGTGACGTATTAGTTCTAACTTTGGGTAGATTAAACGCGCGTGGAGGCCAATTCGAGGGGCAAAGGCGTCGCGGGCTAGGGATTTAGCCGATTCGAGGGGAGTAGTGATTCTAAATGATGTTCTGAGGGTATTAAACCCCGGTTTGCACATCGTAGTGCTATATTGAGGTGAGCCACACGCTCGATGATGAGCGTGGGGTCGTTTACTACTGGGGTATTGTGACATGGTCCGTCCCGATTGATGATTTTACCGCGTATATAACTGAAACTTATTTGTGATATCATGATTTGGGCTGATTGCCATATTTGGGCTTCGTGCCAATTATTTGAACCCTTCGGGGATTTTTATCACTGTTTCCTCACTATTTTGACTTATTGCTTGAACTCAGTCATGTTGTTTCTACTGTTTTACAACTTAGCCACTTTTACTCAGTTTTGAGAGTTAAATAATATTTTAATGATGTTTTTGGCTTGAGAACTACTATTTTACTATGCCCGAGGGGCTTGTGATGATTTTTTGACTGAGTGCAGCCGAGGGACAGATGTGAGGTTTTACTGAGTGATATGAGGCCGAGGGCCTGAGATACTTTATATGCCACGAAGTGGCTAGTGACTAATATGAGGCCGAGGGCCCAAGATACTTTATGTGCCACGAGGTGGCTTGTGACTAATATGAGGCTGAGGCCCTAAGATACTTTATATGCGCCACGAGGTGGCTTGATTGATATGAGGCCGAGGGCCTAGATTTATGCCACGAGGTGGCTTTTATATTGCGCTTGGGCCATAAGGGGCCCCTCCCGGAGTCTTTACACCCCCAAAGAGCGCGGGTACCCATTGTGATGTGAAATACAGCGCGAGGGGCTAATATTGCCCTATGTGATAGCTCGAGAGGCTGATACTGTTCCATGTGATAGCCCGAGGGGCTGATATTGTTCTGAGATTTGAGCCTGAGGGGCTGGTACTATTCTATGATATTGGCTGAGGGGCGGATTTGTTGATACTGAGCCCAAGGGACGATGTTTTACTTCACATTATTTACCTGAAAAAATACCTGTTTTTGCCTGTTGAAAGGAGATTTTAGTTGATTTCTCACTGATTTACTGTTTGCGAATGATATTTTAATGCTTCATTATAAAATGCCTTGTGCTTTATGTGTTTTCTTACTTTCAGTCGTTACTTATATTTATTACTCACTGAGTCGGAGTACTCACATTACTCCGTGCACCATGTGTGCAGATTCAGGCGTTGTTGGTTCCGCTCCGGAGTGCTGATTACTCCCGTCCAGGCGGTGATTCAGAGATTACGAGGTAGCTGTTGGCGTCCGCAGCCCCGTATCTCTCTTATCTTGTTGTTTTCTTGGAGTAAATTCTTTCTTCCACTTTTTGATTTACAGACATGGACCACGACCCCCAAACGCTTTCCAGGTTTAATATTTTGTGCTTTTACTCAGACTTCAAAGCACCAAGTTCTTCGATTTAGCTCCAAATTATCTTTTTCAGATAATTGACTCGTGATCTAATTATTAGCTAGTTCACTCTATAATACTGCTGATTCTCACGAATTCAACAAGTAATTTGATTACACTTAAAGTTAATGTTCCTCTTTCGACTAAGCAATAATTTCAGTAATTAATCAAATTGAAGTGCGGTGAACAATTGTAATGAATAAAATGATGGTTATGGCATAACGAGTAACTTCTAACCAATATTTCCCTATTTTCTAGTTCGATTAATAACTCAAGAGACTCTTACAACTACCTGGTTGAATCACGAAGTTAAGCTAGAGCAAAAAATGTAAAGAATTTCAATATAAAGCTTCTCTTACGATTATGCTAATTGATAAATAACTTCACAACAAGAATTAAAACTTTATCAATTAATTCAAATAATTGTCAAGAATCAAACCCCTAATCAAGTTATCAAAACACCGCATCTTTAAACTCCCTAAGGAAATTACTCCATAGCAATGGAGAAAGTCATCTCAATAAGGTTTTAAAACATAGAAAACATCAACGGTAACAATTCCAAACAAACTCCCATATTGCATCGATTGTTGGTTGAAATCTTGATGAATTCATATGTCTTCTTGCCTCAGTTGCTTGTCAAACATTTCGTAGGTCAAAAGTCCCTTCAAAAATATATTTTTAGTGTATTAATACCGGGTAGAAGTGGGTTCAGATGAAACTACCCTTTCCGAGCCGAAATAGAAAACTCTTTGGGAAAAATGCGTGTGTGAGGATTTTCATAGGGCAAAATTCAGATAAGCAACACACTTTGTATAGCTGCGCCGCACCTAGAGGCGCCCCATGCAGCGCGACAGTGTTGTTTTCTTGGAGTAAATTCTTTCTTCCACTTTTTGATTTCCAAACATGGTCCTCGACCCCCAAACGTGATCACGATTTAATTTCTTGTGCTTCTACTCATATTTCAAAGCACCAAGTTGTTCGATTTAGCTCCAAATTATCTTTTTGCGATAATGGACTCGTGATCCAATTTTTGAGTTAGTTCACTCTACAATACTACTGAGTCTCACGAATTCAACAAATAATTTGATTACACTTAATGTTAATGTTCCTCTTTCGACTAAACATTAATTTCAGTAATTAATCTAATTGAAGTGCGGTGAGCAATTGTAATTAATAAAATGATGGTTATGGCCTAACGGGTAACTTCTAACCAATATTTCCCTATTTTCTAGTTCGATTAATAACTCAAGAGGCTATTTCAACTACCTGGTTGAATCACGAAGTTAAACTAGAGCAAAAGATGTAATGAATTTCAATATAAAGCTCCTCTTTCGATTAAGCAAATTAATAAATAACTTCACAATAAGAACTAAAACTTTATCAATTAATTCGAATAATTGTCAAGAATCAAATCCTTAATAAAGTAATCAAAACACCGTATCTGTCAACTCCCTAAGGAAATTACTCTATAGCAATGGAGAAAGTCATCTCAATATGGTTTTAAAACATAGAAAACATCAATGGTAACGATTCCATATAAACTCCCGTATTGCACCAATTGTTGGTTGAAATCTTGACGAATTCATGTGTCTTCTTGACTCAGTTGCTTGTCAAACATTTCGTAGGTCAAAAGTACCTTCAAAAATATATTTAAATTTTAGTAACACCGGGTAGAAGTGGGTCCGGATGAAACTACCCTTTCCAAGACGAAATAGAAAATACTTTAGGAAAAATGCAAAGGCGCTCCGCGCCTAGCACTGTACTATACGACGAGTGTGTGAGGATTTTTAGAGGGCAGAATTCTGATAGGCAACACACTCTGTGTAGCTGCGGCGCACCTAGCGGCGCCCTATGCGGTGCGGCAGTGTTGTTTTCTCGGAGTAAATTCTTTCTTCCACTTTTTGATTTCCAGACATGGTCCTCGACCACCTAACACGATCACGGTTTCATTTCTTGTGCTTCAACTCATATTTCAAAGCACCAAGTTGTTCGATTTAACTCAAAATTATCTTTTTGAGATAATTGACTCGTGATCCAATTTTTGAGTTAGTTCACTCTACAATATTGTTGAGTCTCACGAATTCAACAAATAATTTGATTACACTTAAAGTTAATGTTCTTCTTTCGACTAAGCAATAATTTCAGTAATTAATCAAATTGAAGTGCGGTGAACAATTGTAATGAATAAAATGATGGTTTTAGCCTATCGGGTAACTTCTAAGCTATATTTCCCTATTTTCTAGTTCGATTAATAACTCAAGAGGCTCTTTCAATTACTTGGTTGAATCACGAAGTTAAACTAGAGCAAAAGATGAAAAGAATTCAATATAAACCTCCTATTTCGATTAAGAAAAATAACAAATAACTTCATAGTAAGAATTAAAACTTTATCAGTTAATTAAAATAATTGTCAAGAATTAAATCCCTAATCAAGTTATCAAAACACCATATATGTCAACTCCCTCAGGAAAATTACTCCACAGCACTGTAAAAATTCATCTTAATAAGGTTTTAAAATGTAGAAAACATCAATTTTAATGATTCCTTACAAACTCTAGTACTGCACCAATTGTTGGTTGAAACCTTGAAGAATTCATTTGTCTTCTTGCCTTAGTTGATTGTCAAATATTTAGTAGGTCAAAAGTCCCTTCAAAAATATATTTTTAGTGTATTTATACCAGGTATAAGTGGGTCCGGACGAAACTACCCTTTCCAAGATGAAATAGAAAATACTCTAGGAAAAATGCACAGGCGCGCCGCGCCTAGCGCTGCACTATACGACGCGTGTGTCAGGATTTTCAGAGGGCAGAATTTTGACAGGCAACACACTTTGTGTAACTGCGGCGCCCTATGCAGCGCGGCAGTGTTGTTTTCTCGGAGTAAATTCTTTCTTCCACTTTTTGATTTCCAGACATGGCCCTCGACCCCCTAAAGCGATCACGGTCTAATTTCTTGTGCTTCTACTAATATTTCAAAGCACCAAGTTGTTCGATTTAAATCCAAATTATCTTTTTCAGACAATTGACTCGTTATCCAATTTTTGAGTTAGTTCACTCTACAATACTGCTGAGTCTCACGAATTCAACAAATAATTTGATTACACTTAAAGTTAATGTTCCTCTTTTGACTAAACATTAATTTCAGTAATTAATCTAATTGAAGTGCGGCGAGCAATTGCAATTAATAAAATGATGGTTATGGCCTAACGGGTAACTTCTAACCAATATTTTCCTATTTTC
Organism: Nicotiana obtusifolia; assembly: GCA_002018475.1. Lineage (NCBI taxonomy): Eukaryota > Viridiplantae > Streptophyta > Magnoliopsida > Solanales > Solanaceae > Nicotiana > Nicotiana obtusifolia. The sequence continues at coordinate 2,200 of MCJB01051434.1, read as the reverse complement.
TAGTTCGATTAATAACTCAAGAGGCTCTTTCAATTACCTTTTTGAATCACGAAGTTAATCTAGAGCAACAGATGGAAAGGATTTCAATATAAAGCTTCTCTTTAAATTAAGAAAAATAATAAAACTTCTTAATAAGAATTAAAACTGTATTAATTAATTCAAATAATTGTCTAGAATCAAATCCCTAATCAAGTTATCAAAACACCGTATATATCAACTCCCTAAGGGAAATTAGTCCATAGCACGGTAAAAAGTCATCTCAATAAGGTTTTAAAACGTAGAAACATCAATGCTAATGTTCCATACAAACTCCCGTATTGCACGGATTGTTGGTTGAAATCTTGGTGAATTCATGTATCTTCCTTTCCTCAGTTGCTTGTCAAACATTTCGTAGGTCAAAATTTCGTTCAAAAACATATTATTAGTGTATTTATATCGGGTAAAAGTGGGTCCGGCTGAAACTACCCTTTCCAAGCCGAAATGGAAAATACTCTGGGAAAAATCGACATGCACGTCTCCCATAGCACTGTACCATGCGACGCGTGTCTGAGGATTTTCAAAGGGCAAAATTCTGACAGGCGACACATTTTGAATAGTTGCGGGCAACTAGCGGCACCCCATGTGGCGCGGCAGTGTTGTTTTCTCAGAGTTTTCTTTCTTCCACTTTTTGATTTTCAGACATGGTCCGCGACCCCCTAACGCGATCTCGGTTTTATTTCTTGGGCTTTTACACAGACTTCAAAGCTCCAAGTTGTTCAATTTTGCTCCAAATTATCTTTTTAAGATAATTGACTCGTCATCTAATTTTTGAGTTAGTTCACTCTATAATACTGCTGATTCTCATGAATTCAACAAATAATTTGATTGCACTTAAAGTTAATGTTCCTCTTTCGATTAAACATTAATTTCATTAGTTAATCCAATTGAAGTGCGTTGGATAATTGCAACGAATAAAATGATGGTTTTGGCCTATCGGGTAACTTCTAACCAATATTTCCCTATTTTCTAGTTCGATTAATAAATCAAGAGGCTCTTTAAATTACTTGGTTGAATCACGAAGTTAAACTAGAGCAAAAGATGTAAAGAATTTCAATATAAACCTCCTATTTCGATTAAGAAAAATAACAAATAACTTCATAGTAAGAATTAAAACTTTATCAATTAATTAAAATAATTGTCAAGAATTAAATTCCTAATCAAGTTATCAAAACACCATATATGTCAACTCCCTAAGGAAAATTACTCCACAGCAATGTAAAAATTCATCTCAATAAGGTTTTAAAACGTAGAAAACATCAATTTTAATGATTCCTTACAAACTCTAGTACTGCACCAATTGTTGGTTGAAACCTTGAAGAATTCATTTGTCTTCTTGCCTTAGTTGATTGTCAAATATTTAGTAGGTCAAAAGACCCTTCAAAAATATAATTTTAGTGTATTTATATTTCAGGACCCAAAATCACAACCATGATCGTGATGGTGCCTCTCATGAAGATACGGCTAGCCAATTCAACTAAACTTCATCCAAACAGTTAAACAAATTAAAAATAATATAAGTACGGTTTAATAATAGCAATTTGCGGTAAAATACAGTGAACCATCCCGACTACAGCCCGAACCGAGGTGTCACAAAGTCATGAGCAACTAATGAAAATCCTAATAATAGATTTCTAATACAATATCTTGGCACAATTGTTCGAAGATACTGGAAATAACAAGATAAAAGAGATACGGGGCTGCGGACGCCAACAGCTACCTCGTAGTCTCTGAATCGCCGCTTCGACAGTAGTAATCAATGTCTCGGAGCGGAACCGATAACGCCTGAATCTGCACACATGGTACAGGGAGTAATGTGAGTACTTCCAACTCAGTGAGTAATAATTATAAATAACAACTGAGAGTAAGGAAACACATAAGGCATACAACAATCCATAATGAAACAGTAAAGCATGTAAATAATCAAGTCAATAACATGAAGTAAAAGAAAATATCATGACTGGCCAAGTCATATCTCGTGACGGCGTCTCACCCGTTCCCATGGGTACCTGGTGCTTACTGTGGGGGGTGCAGTAGCGCAATATCTCGTGACGGCGTGTCACCCGATCCATTCACATCACATCTCGTGGCGGCGTGCCACCCGATCCCATTAAAATCATTTAAAAATATCATTTGAATTTCAAAACTGAATTTAAGAAATGAA
>MCJB01051433.1:0-48673 GCA_002018475.1 Nicotiana obtusifolia | reverse complement strand
TAGATGAATGAGACTGGAGTGGGAGATTGATAAGTTCCATCTCATTCAAATGTCTTTGGTTGGTAGCCAACTTTGTTGAATGTCTTTGGTTGGTAGCCAACCTTGTTGACATTGAAGAAAAAGTGTGTACAAATTGTCAAATATAGTAGGCTTTAGAGAGTGAGGCTTTGGCTATAAAAGGAGAGCTTAAACTCTCATTTCTACACACCAACAAAGAGAGGAAGAAAGAGTGAGGTTTCACAGACAAATCTGTGAGGAAAAATAGAGAGTGAGCGATATTGTAGTAAGGTGAGAATATCAAAAGAGTGTTATTTCTTTTGAGCATTGTTGTGGTGAGTATTTTACTCGGATCTACAAAGTGTAAAATTCCTTGCTATAGTGAAATCAGTTGCTCGTCTCGGGCCGTGGTTTTTTTTCCCTTATTCAAAAGAGTTTTCCACGTAAAAATCTTGGTGTCGTTGTCATTCTTTTATTCTTGTTAATTATCGTATCTCCGTGTTACATTATTATTCCATCTTTATTACTCTGAATATTATCTCCATAGGGGATTTATTCCCAACAAATCCAAGTAAGAAGGAATAATTTCATGTGAAAAAGATTAAGTTGTGTTTGGCAGGCACGCACTACGATATGATTTACGTGGATGGTTACACTTTGATGCCATTTGGATCTATATCTAAACGGCCACAGTTCTTACCAACCCATAAAATCAAACATTATCTCTTGTCATCTTGTTGAAATCTTATTCAGTACCCTTTAATTTAGCTCTGAAGCAAATTTCGTGCTGATAAAATGTTCCTTTCAGGACAGTTTGAGTACGTGAGCAAAAATACATATTCTGACCTGATATTATTAGTGTATGGGGTCGAATCCGATCACTTACATAGAAAATATCGGTTTTGGGATTCGACAACCAACGTCGATTGGAGCTACCAACTGAGTGGTCGAGATCAGAATATCAAATATAAGAAGCCCGAGAGCGGATGTCGTTTGAACGAAGCTCGAAGCCAAAGCGCTCGAAGTGAAATCGTCGAGGCCGATCAGGGTAAAACATCCTACGGTAAAGCTATCAAATTTGCGTAACTGAGGGACCAGAAATCTCGTGATATACAAACATCTCGGCGGGAATCGCGGCTCAGATCAATAAAGACGTTGAATCCATTAATTCTAGGAATATCTTACCTTGTAAATGAGATTTTTACCTTGTATAGAATTCTTCACCTTTCCTATATAAACAGACAGCCCCATTTGTAAAAGGGACACGATATATAACCAATATAAAAAAGCTTTAGTCTACTTTGTTCGTCTATCTACTTCACATTTTATTTCGAAGGGCTTCTAACACAGGAAGATTACAGAATCTTGGCGGTTTGCTTCTTTTCTTGTTCACTAATTTAGTCTCTATCAAGCGCCTCTGGTTAAAAGGAGCACCTCTTTTAACCAGGAGCACCTCTGGTGTTAAAAGGTTTGGACTCAAAGAAATTCATACAGAAACCCTTTCCATCAAGCGCCGTCCCAAAACCCATACCGAAGAAGTTTCACATGCCGGAGATTCCGAAATACAATGGGACATCTGACCAAAATGAGCATGTAACAGCATACACATGCGCCATAAAGGGAAATGATCTCGAAGACAATGAGAATGAGTCCGTCCTCTTAAAGAAATTCGGAGAGACCTTATTAAAGGGGGCAATGACTTGGTACCACAACTTGCCCCCGAATTCCATCGATTCTTTTTCCATGCTTGTGGACACTTTCGTAAAAGCTCATGCGGGTGCCATCAAAGTCGAGACACGAAAATCGGACTTATTTAAAGTTAGGCAAAGAGATAACGAGATGCTCAAGGAATTTGTATCTCGCTTTCAGATGGAACAGATGGACCTACCACCGGTCACTGATGATTGGGCCGTACAGGCCTTCACCCAAGGGCCCAACGCTCGAAGTTCAACGGCTTCAAAACAGCTTAAGCAAAGCTTGATTGAATATCCGTCTGCCACTTGGGCAGATATACACAACTGATACCAATCGAAGATTAGGGTCGAGGACGATCAACTTGGGGCCCCCTCGGGATCTACTTACCCCATCATAATAGATATTTATCGAGAGCCAAGATCGAACAGAGACAGGCATCGACCATATCCTGGAGACCGAAAGGCCATTCTAGTAAGGCAGGGTTCCCCGAGATAAGAAAGGAGGAATGATCTTAATCGAAGGAGTCGAGGACCATTGGCAAGAAACAACTTCGAGAAAGCCGCTGGTCACCGAGAAGCGCCATGACTGTCCGAATATAACTTCAACGTCGACTCAGCGACTCTCGTATCGGCCATCAGTCTCATTAAGGATACCAAGTGGCCTCGGCCTCTGCAATCGGATCCAACTAAGAGAGACCCCATCTTGATATTTAAATACCATAGTACACATGGGCACAAGACAGAAGACTGTCGACAGTTGAGGGAAGAGGTGGCACGGTTGCTCGAAAATGGGCACCTTCGAGAGTTTTTGAACGACCGAGCCAAAAATCATTACTGGAACAGGACTAGACCAGTAAACTAGGAGGAGCCTCAGCACACGATTAATATGATAGTCGGTGGGGTAGATACACCCCAAGGACCGCTATTGAAACGCACAAAAATATCTATCACCCGAGAAAAGCGCACTCGGGATTATGTGATGGAGGGAGCTTTGCATTTCAGCGAAGAGGCTGCGGAAGGAATCATACAACCCCATAACGACGCCTTAGTAATATCGGTGCTTATACAAAAAACCAAGGTGCAGCGTGTGTTGGTCGATCCCGGTAGTTCAGCCAACATAATTCGGTCATGGGTTATCGAACAGCTCGGGTTGACTGATCGAATTATCCCTGAAGTTCAGAACCTCAATGGTTTCAACATGGCTTGCGAGACAACCAAAGGAGAAATAACTTTACCAGTAAACACTGCCGGTACCGTTCGTGAAACGAGATTCTACGCAATCGAAGGGGATATGAGATATAACGCCTTGTTCGGGAGACCATGGATTCATGATATCAGAGCGGTCGCCTCGACATTGCACCAAATGTTGAAATTTCCATCGGCTGATGGGATCATGACTGTTTATGGAGAACAACATGCGGCAAAAGAAATGTTCGCAGTAGAAGAAACAATGCCGGAAACGATAGCCCCTTCTTAAAGAACCAAATAGCAATCACAGGTATCGCCTTCAACAAACGAAGGTGAACAGGAGCTTATCGAAGACGATGAACACGGGATTCCCCGGTCATTCGTCGGCCCCCACAAATCCGATGAAACTAAGTCGATGGTCGAGGAACTCGAGCAAATTTCACTCCGAGAGGATGCACCGGATCGGAAGGTATACCTGGGCTCGGGCTTAAGTTCCGAACTCAGGACTAAACTTATTCATTTTCTTTCAGCTAACGAAGTCTCTTTCGCTTGGTCCCATCTTGACATAACAGGGATACCTCCGGAGATCACGATTCACAAACTGAGCATCGATCCTAAATTTCGGTTGGTTAAGCAAAAGAGAAGGCCTCAATCTGAAGTCAAGCTAATATTCATCAAAGATGAGGTAACCAAGCTTTTAAATATAGGATCCATTCAGGAAGTTAAATACCCGGAATGGTTAGCAAATGTAGTTAAAGGGAAATAAGTTAAGAATGTGCATAGATTACAAAGATTTAAACAAGGCATGTCCTAAAGATTCTTTTCCCTTTCCTAACATCGATAGCATGATTGATGCCACCGCTAGCCACGAGACCCTTAGCTTTCTCGACGCCTACTCTGGCTATGGCCAGATACGAATGGACAAGGATGATCAAGAAAAGACATCCTTCATCACTAAGTATGGTACAGACTGCTATAACGTGATGCCATTCGGGTTAAAAGAATGCGGGGGCTACTTATCAACGCCTAGTAAACAAAATGTTTGAAAAACAATTAGGAAAAACAATGGAAGTTTACATTGATGATATGTTAATTAAGTCCCTGCGAGCAGAGGACCATTTGAGTCATTTGCAGGAAACGTTCGATGTACTGAAACAGTACAACATCAAGTTGAACCCGGAGAAGTGCGCATTTGGAGTGGGCTCGGGAAAATTCCTCGGTTTCATGGTTTCGAATTGTGGAATAGAAATTAACCCCGAGAAGATCAAAGCCATCAAAGACATTACAATCGTAGACAGTGTAAAGGCTGTACAAAAGCTGATAGGTCGGATAGTTGATTTAGGCCAGTTCATTTCAGGGTCTTCCGATAAAAGCCACCGGTTTTTCAACTTGCTTAAAAAGAAGAACGATTGCTCGTGGAGTCCGGAATGCCAGCGCGCGTTAGAAGAGCTCAAGAGGTATCTCTCTAGCCCACCTTTGCTGCATACGCCAAAAACGAGTGAACAATTATACCTCTACCTTGCCATCTCGGAAGTAGCGGTGAGTGGGGTCCTGGTCCGAGAAGAACAAGGTACGCAATTTCTTATTTATTACGTCAGTAGAACCTTAGGAGAAGTCGAAACTAGATACCCGCATCTAGAAAAATTAGCATTCGCTTTATTGAGTGCCTCTAGGAAGCTAAAACCCTACTTCCAGTGCCATCCTATATGTGTAGTAACAACTTATCCCCTGAGAAATATAATGCATAAGCCCGAGCTATCCGGCCGATTGGCCAAGTGGGCCATCGAAATAAGCGGGTACGATATCGAATATCGACCCCAAGCCTCGATCAAATCTCAAGTATTGGCAGATTTCGTCGCCGATTTTGCACCATCACTAATTCCCGAGGTCGAAAAGGAATTAGTGACCAAATCGGGTACTCCTTCGGGAGTGTGGACCCTGTTCACAGACGGTGCCTCGAATTCGAAAGGATCGGGTCTTGGTATCGTATTAAAACCTCCAACCGGAAACACTTATTCAACAGTCTATTAAGACTGTAAAATTGACTAACAACGAAGCGGAGTATGAAGCTATGATTGCAGGTTTAGAGCTGGCCAAAAGTCTGGGAGCAGAGATAATCGAGGCCAAATACGATTCCCTCCTCGTGGTCAACCAAGTAAACAGGACTTTCGAAGTCAGAGAAGGGCGAATGCAGAGGTATTTGGAAAAGCTTCAAGTCACGTTGCACTAATTTAAAGAATGGACTTTGCAGCACATACCTCGAGAACAAAACAGTGAGGCCGACGCCCTCGCCAACCTAGGATCGTCAGTCGAAGACGAGGAAATTGAGTCCGAAAAAGTTGTACAACTCTTAAGGTCGGTGGTAGAGGAAGGCCATGCTGAAATCAATTCGACAAGCTTGACCTGGGATTAGAGGAACAAGTATATCGAATATCTCAGCTCAGGTAAACTCCCTTCGGATCCCAAAGAATCAAGAGCATTATGCACAAAAGGAGCCCGGTTCTGTTTATTCGATGATAGGACCTTATTCAGAAGGACGTTCGGAGGCCCCCTCGCAATATGCCTTGGACCAGGAGACACTGAGTATATTTTAAGAGAAATACATGAAGGCTCATGTGGGAATCACTCCGGTTTCGAATCCTTGGTTCGAAAAATAATTCGAGCCGGCTATTATTGGATCGATATGGAGAAAGATGCGAAGGAATTCGTTCGCAAGTGCAACGAGTGCCAAAGGCATGCACCCATGATCCACCAACCTGGAGAGACACTGCATTTGGTCTTGTCGCCATGGCCATTCATGAAATGGGGAATGGACATCGTTGGCCCTCTCCCTTATTCGCCAGGTAAAGCTCAATTTATTCTTTTTATGATTGACTACTTTTCCAAATGGGTTGAAGCACAGCTTATAAAAAAGTTAGAGAAAAGGAGGTGATTGAATTTATCTGGGACCATATCATATGTCGATTTGGGATGCCATCGGAGATCGTGTGCGATAACGGCAAGCAGTTCATCTGCAGTAAAGCGACAAAGTTCTTCGAAGACTACAGGATCAAGAGGATCTTATCGACGCCCTATCACCCAAGCGGCAACGGATAAGCTGAGTCAACCAACAAAACCATAATACGAAACTTGAAGAAAAGGTTAACCGATGCAAAGGGAATATGGAAAGAAATACTGCCCGAGGTTCTATGGGCTTACCGTACGACCGAGATAACCAGCACCGGGGCCACTCCTTTCTCTCTAGCATACGGAGCTGAGGCTTTAATACCAGTCGAGGTAGGTGAACCGAGTGTCAGGTTCCGATGCGCAACCGAAGAATCAAATACAGAAGCTATGAACATCAATCTGGAATTATTGGACGAAAGAAGGGAAGCAGCCCTTGTTCGAATGGAGGCCCAAAAACAAAAGATCGAAAGGTATTATAACCGGAGAGCTCATCTTCGACACTTTAACATTGGAGACCTGGTGCTCAGAAGAGTCACGCTCAACACTCGAAATCCGAATGACGGAAAGTTAGGACCAAACTGGGAAGGACCCTATACCATCTTGAAGGTCACCGGAAAGGGATCTTATAAGCTCAGAACCATGGAGGGCAAACAGCTGCCAAACAATTGGAATATAAGTCACCTAAAGCGATACTATTGTTAAGGTATGAAATTGCACTTTTCGTTTGTTTGTTTTGCTAACATTTGCAGGTATTGAACGAGGCAATCTCGAACCAGGAAGCGTATGACATTAGCACTGAAAGCACGTCTTGCACTCTTTTTCCCTTCGGCTGGTTTTGTCCCAAATTGGGTTTTACGGCAAGGTTTTTAATGAGGCAACCAGTAATCGTGCTAACCTAGATCGGTCGCTCATCGAAGATAATAATATTTGGTGCACAACTTCGATCGACTATGATTATCAGAAGATCGCTTATCTATTTCGATTCATTGTTTGGTCATATCAATTCGGGGGAACTTCCCGTAGATTATTAGGAATCAATGTAAGGGTCAAACGGTCAAAAGTACCATGCCCGAATAGACTGATTTACCCCCTAAGGAAATTGTACAAGCACCTAAATGCTAATGAAAGCTTTTCGGCACCAATATCCTGTCTCCGAGCCCAAGGGCCCCTTCAAGTTTTAGTACATGATCAAAAATTAGCATTGTTCAGAACTTCATATGAAAATTGAAGGGAAGTAAGACCTGTTAAGGAAAATCCCAACTCATAAAAGGCTAAGGCCGAACCAAGTAAAACTCGAAGAGGGTAAAGACCGATTAGGGCAAACCCCAATTCCTTAAAAGGCCAAGGCCTTATCGAGTTAATGAAACTCGAAGTAAAGTAAGACTATTGAGGCAAATCCGTATCTGTAAAAGGCTAAGGCCGAATCAAGCTGGACTCGTGGGAAATTGAAATCTGTTAAGACAGAACTCTGATTTCTTAACGGGCCAAGGCCACGTCGAATTAATAAAATTTGAAAAAGAATAAGATCTGTTAAGGCAAACCTCGACCCCCTTTCGAGGCTTAGGCCTTATCCAATCGGCCATGAAAGGGGAAAATCTACTGAGAAATAAGCTAAGTCTTAACTAAGCCTGAAGGTCAGAAAAGTCTGCAAATTGGATTATCAGAATAGATCAAACAAAAAAGGGAGATAGAAGAAAATCTTTTATATATACGAAACAAAATGTGTTACAAAAAGTGAGAATCCTAGAAAGACATATTATACAACAGACGGCATCAATCAAAATTCTCGGAATCTTCTTCTTCTTCAGGGAAGGCCCGTTTTCTAGCATCGACTTTAATCTTCACTGCACCATCGACCTCGGTGGATAGATCGAAGCCTCGAGCTTGTAACTCCTCGAGAACGGAAAGGCGGGTTTGGCACTTGGCATACTCGACCAGAATCTTTGATTGCTCTTGGGCAGCCTCGGCATCGGCCCTGTATTGAGCTATCAGATCATCGACATCAGCTTTAGACGTGGCAATCTCGGATTTTGCCGATTGCAACTCGTTTATCAGAACATCACGATCCGAGGTGAGTATCTCGACGTGGGACTGAAGTGTATCGGTGCTCTTAGTTAGAGTCCCGATTTTCTCTTGCGCCTCAAGACTTGTTCTTCCAAAGAAACTGCACGAGCCTAGAGGGTCTCCTTTTCCGAAGTCAGCAGATCGGCTTTAGCTTTCCATTCGCTAGTTTTTGCCTTGGCCTCGCTCAATGCAGATGGGAATTGATTTGTTCGGTCACGTTGCTGCCCCAGCTGGTCGAGTGTACTAGCATTCTCCCTGCGCATGAAGTCTAGCTCAACCCGAAGAGTCGACATCTCCCCCTCGAGTCGCTGACGACGTGCCTTTTCTTCCCTTAGCCGAAGGAAAGCCTCATGATGAAGTACCGAAGACTACGAATATGAAAGAAAATAAAACGGTCAGTACAGGTTGAAGAGTAAAATGACAAACACCAAACAAAGCCTGTAAGAAATTTTACCTTATTTGCTGCCTGTTGAGCCTCATTGAATAAGCAGGCCTCATCCACCTCATCCATTTCAGCCTGATCTTCCTCGGTCACCAGACACCGAAGGTAGCTGTCATCCTGTCAGAACTCACTTCATGATTCTCAGGAATCCTTAGAGATTGGTGGAACTCACTTGGATTTCAAGACAAGAATATGTTTCTGACTTCCCAAGATTTTGCCTTCAATATCCGGATCCTACAGGAAGTTTTCTGCGGAGATACTGGCCAAAGACAGGAGAAAATGCGAAGACAACTCTTCGAGATGAAGTGTGTGTCATTCGACAGAAATGACATTGACAAACACTTTCAAAAAATGGCCAAGATATACTTTGAGATCGGCGGAGACATCAATCTGAAGCAAGCCTTTGTCTCTTCCCTTCCAAAACTGTTAGCAAGCCGAACCGTGACCATCATCGAAGAAAAATTCCAGTCCATAACCATCCCACAAATTGGTTACATCAGGCAGGCTATTTTCGTCGCACTAGATGACATCTGTACGAAGTGCTTAGCCTTAAAGCAAATTATCCAGCACAATCCAGCGCTTGACAAAGCATGCCGCAAAACTGATCTAATCACCGGATCAGGATGTTCCTGCAGCACATCCAGACGACGGAAAGAATTCAGGAGATTCAGATGGCCAAGGATTCCAAATGGAAGTTCAAGATCCAAGAGGCGCACAAAATATTTCAGGCGCAGAAGGCCAGGAAATTTTCACAGGAAGGACAAATGCTTTATTTGTCACAAGATTGGACATTTTGCAAAAAATTGTCCCCAATCAAGAAGATCTGTCAAACTCCTTGAGGAGATTGAAGATTACACTGGCATACATCTTGCAAAAGAGGAGGACCTTGAATCCATATTCTCTGTGGACGACGAACCCAATGAAGAAACCATATTCTCTCTCGATATCTATGAAGATCAAGGCAATGATCAGTACTAGATTTCAAAACCAGTAATCGAAGCCCGAGAAGAGATCAATGCTCTCACAGTTGTTCCTCAAGTAGAACTCCAGGTCTACACATCCAAATGGGATAAACCAGCTTGAGTTATTGCTTTCATCGACACCGGAGCTGCATCCTCACTCATAAATCCTGCTGTTCTCCCTGATGATCAATGGTTGCCGCATTTCAAAGATTTCAATACTGCATCAAATGCAATCTTAACCACAACTGTCATTACAAAGCACCCAGTCACGATTGAGTTCTTCCCAGCATTGAAGTACAGAAGCAAGCTGCTAGGATCTGATGTGCCAGGAAAAGATCTTATTATTGGATTTGACATTTACAGGCAGCTTAAAGATCATCTCCAAATCAAGGCCAACGGGATAGCTTTTAAAAAGCAGTTCAGACCTTATTCTGAGATTCCAAGGCTATTCCAAATCACCGATGACGAACAGATCAAAGAGATTGAGCAGAATCTCATTGAACATTCATGTGCTGAATCCCACAAGGATTTCATCAAGAAAGGGAAAAGCCTATTATGGAAAAACCAAGAGTTTTTTATCAAGCTCCCTTTCAAGAAAAATGAAAACATCAATCCAACAAAAGCCAGTCATTCAGGCATGAATCCAGATCATCTTCAGCTTGCAAAGAAAGAATGCGAAGAACTTTTGGAATTTGATCTGATAGAGCCATCGGATTCACAATGGGCATGCGAAGCATTCTATGTCAACAAAAGAGCTGATCAAACAAGAGGAAAACTCAGGTTAGTTATTAATTACCAGCCACTAAACCATTTCCTCCAAGATAATAAATTTCCCATACCAAATAAACTCACTCTTTTCTCCCACTTAGCCAAGGACAAATATTTCTCCAAGTTTGATTTAAAATCTGGATTTTGGCAATTGGGAATCCACCCTGAAGAACGACCCAAAACGGGATTTTGCATCCCCGATCATCACTTCCAGTGGAAAGTCATGCCCTTCAGGTTGAAAACTGCACCCTCCTTGTTCCAAAAAGCCATGATAAAAATCTTCCAACCCATCCTCCATACCTCCTTAGTCTACATTGATGATATCCTGTTATTTAGTGAGACATTGGACGACCATGTCAACTTGCTTCGTCAATTTGAAGCATTGGTCACAAAGTACGGGATCATGCTCTCAGCAAAAAAGATGGTTCTTGCTCTGATTTTCTTGGAATGCATTTCGCCCGAGGTGAATATAGTCCAGGACCGCATATATGTCAGGAACTACTTAAATTTCCGTATACCAACCTCACAACAAAGCAGATCCAACAGTTCTTGGGTGTCATCAATTATGTTAGAGATTTCATCCCAAATATCTCTACATACATTTCACCGCTCACATAAATGCTCAAGAAAAATGCAACATCATGGGGAGAGAAACAGGATGAAGCAGTCAGAAAAATAAAGGAGATATGTAAAGATGTCAAGTCTTTCTACATCCCTTCAGATGGAAAGAAGATACTGCAAACTGATGCCAGCCATGAATATTGGAGTGCTGTTCTATTTGAAGAAAAAGATGGCCAGCGGAAAATATGCGGATACGCCAGTGGAAAGTTTAAAGATGCCGAGCAACATTATCATTCCACCTTCAAAGAAATTCTTGCAGTAAAGAATGGAATCAAGAAATTCCATTTCTTCCTTATCCATACAGAATTTCTAGTGGAAATGGATATGAAGGCTTTCCCAAAAATGATCCGGATAAATTCAAAAATTATCCCCAATCCTCAGATTCTCAGATGGGCTCAATGGTTTTCTCCATACAAGTTTCAAGTCAAGCACCTGGAAGGAAAGGATAATATTCTCGTACATTTTCTATCGCGACCGGAAGAATTTTCAAAAAGATTTTCCCCAGCAAAACTGAAGCCAAACAGTCACATCTTTATGTTTTTAAATACACCAGGAACTAGTTCATTGAAGCCAACAGATCATCCACTGGAGTTGTTCAACCTCATGGATCCCTTTGATCCGTCAATTATTATGGAAAGAAGAACTTATTATGAGCTCCAAGTTTTCCGGCAATATGGAGGATCCATTCTCAAACCTTTTGGTGTCAATCCAGAATATCCGTTCTGCCATATATTCATAGCTCAAGCCAAGGATTTTCCACAAGAATTACTATGGTTTTTCTGGTACCTATGCCATCAGTATTATATTTTCATGGAATTCAAATGCAACGTCTTCAAGGATATTGATACCATTGCACCAGCCCTTAAATTATTTTTACTATGGTTCAAGCCTAGAAGATATTGGACTAAATGTTTCAACGATTCCTATGCAGCAAAATTATTCATGTTTCATAGGCCAGTAAAGATTATTAATGGAAAAGTCCAGGCGCAAGCCGAGGCATCATTCTGGTGGAAATTTTCCGTGTCCATTTTATCAATGGAGGAAGAGTATAGCGAGGCACAAAGAATCATTTTCCAGCAAAATAGGTGCATCCCAATAGAGATATGGCCGAAAGAATGGGCAAGCTGGAATTATACCAGTACTCATCCTCACTGGGAAAGAGTCCGGGAAGCAGCAAAAGAATATCAAACACCGTATGAAGTCATCCGAGAAAGGATCACTGATGACATTTCCAGATTAAAGTTGCGGATTACATCTCTCAGTCCAAAGGGAAAGGAACATAGCAGCAAAGAACCATCAAGTTCCAAGCACTACTTCACAAGGTCTTCGCCTGGAAGACAATTCTGTGATCGATAAAGGATGATTGACTTAATCCTTGCTAATCCCACCTTAATCCTCCATTACCTCCCAAAAAATCCTCAAAAATATCCTACCCATGCCAAGACAAATTCCCACATCTTTCCATACTAGCCGGGCCCTACTTCTCGTTGTTTTCCTGCCATAATCATCCAAAAACTTTCAAAACATATCCTACCCATGCCAAGACGAATTTTCACATCTTTCCATGCTATGCGGCCCCCATTTCACCTTGTTTCCACATGCTTTCACATGCCTCCACATGCTTCTTCACATGCAACACAATACAGTCACATGGCGTCACATGCTTTCACATGCTACACCATGTATATTTCACCCCGTTCACATGCTTTCAAGTGTTTTTAGTGGTTTTGCCTAAAGTCCTTCACATGCCAAGAGGGACCCGCTTGTAGATAGGTTTGCCATGTTAGATATGTTTGCTTTATCTAAAATGTTTGTCTTGTAATAACCTCCTAGTCCTATATAAAGGAGGCCTTGTAATAGTTGTAGGATCATCTTGTGCTCATCTTAGAAAACATCTTAGAAAAAATCAGAAAATTATCTTGTACTCTTTGTAAATCTCTTGTGTTATATTACATATGAGTTCTTTCTAAATTTCCCTCTTGTTCTTTCTTTCGAATGGATGGAAAGGCCGGTCCATGTATGAAAATAAAGTAAGTGTACTCTTTGAAAGTTAGCTTATTGTAGTACGGTCCATGAATGAAAATAGAGTAAGTGTACTCTTTGAAAGTTAGCTTATTGTAGTGCGAAAGTTTTCTGAGTTATGAACAGCTAACGTTGGTTATAGTACAAAAGTTTTCTGAGTTGTGTAGCTTGGCAAGGTGAAGCCAGCCCCCTTTGTAGGAAAACTTTTGCGACTATAAACAAATTAACTGTTTGTGTAGCTTGGCAAGAGCCAGCCCCTTGGTGTAGCTTGGCAATAGCCAGCCCTCTTTTTGTAGGAAAACTTTCGTACCATGATCAAGCTTGCTTTCCTCAAGTCTCTTGCTTTATTCTTTATACTGTGGTTTCCTACCTACGATTAAGCTTGCTTTCACGGAGTCCCTTGCTTTCTTCTTATACTGTGGTATCAGAGCTAGCCCATACACAAAACAAAATAATGAGCAAGGTGGAAACAATTGAGAAAAAGATGGAGCAAGCATCGTCTCGCCATGAAGGGCTAATCAAAGCGTTGGAACTAAGGTTGGCAAATCTACAATATGAGATTTGTCCCCCAGGAAATTCACTTTTCCACTTCTTCCAACAACAAAAAAAGGAGACGGTTTCCATCAAAGAACAGATTCAGCTCTTAAGAAATGACCACTTGAAGCCACAAACAACCCCGATTGTCCCTTCAAAACCTACCTTCTTCCCTATGTCTCCAAAACCATATTCCCCACCTAAATTAGACAACACCTTTTCTACTTTTCCATCTATCTCACAGAATCCATTCTCTTTCACCCAACCCGTAAAAGAAGAATAGGAGTTTGATATTGCCAAATTGGTTTGGGAAAGGAAAGATGCCCTTGCAGCACAAAAACAAGCCAAGAAAAGGCGAGACCATGCAGAAAGTTCAAAAGGGTCCAACCCAGAAAATCTGATGATTTCTAACCAGAAGGCTCCAGACCTCTATGTCTCCCAGCCAAGACACATATCAGATGAAGATACTACATGGTCCGAATCTCTGCATTCATCAGAAGAAGAATCACTGGAAGAGAGCTCTCAATCAAGCAATGAATCCATGACGGACTTTTCCGAGGATGACAATCCCCCAATATTTGTAAATCAGCCAAGAGAGCCAGAAGTATCTAAGATAGATGACGAACAAGAAGGCATGACAGATGAGCCAATCCCAGAAAGAAGATATGAACCCATGGCGTCCAAGCCAGTTGGAACTGGCTTCCATACTTTCACCTTGGACGACGTCAAGGTTTCAAAATGGCCTCAGAGGATCCAAGACTTCTATACTTGGATGGTGACCAAAAATTTGGCAGAACAAGAAAAGTATGTCATCCTGTCAGAACTCACTTCACGATTCTCAGGAATCCTCAGAGATTGGTGGAACTCACTTGGATCACAGTATAAGAAGAAAGCAAGGGACTCCGTGAAAGCAAGCTTAATCATAGGTAGGAAACCACAGTGTAAAGAACAAAGCAAGAGACTCGAGGAAAGCAAGCTTGATCATATGTACGAAAGTTTTCCTACAAAAAGGGGGCTGGCTCTTGCCAAGCTAGAGCCCTAGCGTCTTCGGGAATGGCGAACTCTATTATCCTCTTCCGATCAGGATTGGAACTCAGAGCAGGAAATCTATCGACCAACTTGGGACCGAAAGATACCCTGATCATCTCGGCGGAGGGACTCTTCCTTGGCACTTCGAGCCCAAAGGTGTCAGCCGATGGCACACCATCGAAAAAGTCTTCAAAGGGCTCTGCCGGCACGTGGTCTTTACTCGGCGAATGCGCCCTTGCAGCCCGGGATTCGTTGAAGGTTGCCTCCGAGAAAGAAGGAGAGTCCATTGCTTCCAGGGGACCCGATGTTCCTTGTACTGCCTCCCCTGCATCGGCGCAAACCCCGGTCCTCGCCCCTGTATCGAGGTCCTCTACCCGAGGAATACAAGCTTCATCGGTCCTCGGCTCGGGGACTGCCCGAGATGGCTCATTGCTTGAAATACCGAGGTCCCTATCTTCCTCGGAATCATCACTCAATCGGATAGCCAAGTCGGCAATTCTAGGCTTACGAGCTATGCTCTTCTTCTTAATTCTTTTTTTTTCTCGGGCTTAGAGGGACCGGGGGCTTCTTTTCTCTTTTTCTCTCCCTCCTGCTCTGAGACAGGGGGAGGGCAGGGAACCTCTTTACCGGGGGACGTCGGCCTCAATTCAGCGTCCTTCGATAGACCTGCAAAGGAAGGAGGAAATGAATTAGCAGCAGCACCAATCACTTAAAGCATGAAATATAAGCATTATCGGTCTCACCATGATGTTTGGCCTCCCATAGGCCTTTCGATATCTCACGCCAGGCGCGCTCTGAGTAGGACCTTTGAGCTACCACCTTCCGGACCCACTCTCCCAAATGCTGAATCGCAGCCGGCATTTGAGAAAAAGCTGTATCTTACAAAGTATATTAGTGAGATAACAAAGGAAAAACAACAGATGAATTTGAATAGGAAAATGATTCTTACGGTTCATGTTCCACTTTTTAGGGAACGACATATCTTCTGCAGGGATTAGGTCCGACGTCCTTATTCGAACAAATCGGCTCATCCAGCCCCGGTCCTTGTCCTCGTCAATGCTCGAAAATGGGGCTTTGCTTGCCTGGCGAGCGAGTTTTATTAGTCCCCCTCGGAAGACTCGGGGACTGTATAATCGCCAGTAAATGATCGATGGTGAAAGGATGCCCATCGACCTTACTCACAAAAAAACATATTTGCCAAACGGAAGGATGAATCTGACCCAACGTAACATTGTACCTTTTGCAAAAGGCGACAATAATGGGGTCCAAAGGTCCCAACGTGAAGGGGTAAGTGTAAACACTCAAATAGCCCTCCACGTGGGTGGTAATCGCCTCGTCCGGAGAGGGAACTACCACATCTTTACCAACCAGTTACATTCTACTTTCACCTATCAAGGGTTTTGCTCGTGATTGAACTAATATACCTAACGACAGGTTCGCCCCTGCCCGGTACTGAGGAAGCCTTCTCCACCTTAAAGTCGAAGCTGATTGAGCATCCGACCGGTGCGAAAGCTTTTAGAGGAAGCTCTGTCGAAGTTTCCTCAGCAACGACAGGCTCAGCCTCTTCAGCAGGTTGAGAGGAAGAAGGTTGTTGCTTTTGAGGAACAGACTTAGATGTCTTCGCCATTGAAGTTAAAGAGATGGAAAGCGAGTAGATACAAGTGTAGAAAGAGAAATTACTTGAAGAATAGAGTTTAGAGAACTTGGTGCAATATGGTATTCAAACGACACAAACTTGAAAATTGAAAAATGAGAGGGCTATTTATACTTTTCAAAAGCGGGGATTCGAAACCCAAAATAAGAAAACATTAATTGGTGCAGGAATAGCAGAATTTGTCACCAGTTGGTACATGAAAAGACCTTTGAGATACTGGCCGCGTGCGTCATTATGCTGCCGTCATTCATCAACAAGACATTTTGTGTTATCTGATTTGGTGTTTCGAATTCTGTGTCACTCACTATAAGTATGTATCCACTTAACCTAATCTTGAAAGCGGCGGCTCATATCATTTCTTGTCATTACTCTCCAAGAAAACGAGGGGACTATCTATATAGGGTCGAACCCGATCGCATACATAGGAAATACCGATTTTGGGATTCGACGACCAACGTCGATTGGAGCCACCAACCGAGAGGTCGAGACCAGAATATCAAATATAAGAAGCCCGAGACCGGATGTCGTTTGAACGAAGCTCGAAGTCAAAGCGCTCAAAGTGAAATCGTCGAGGTCGATCAGGGTAAAACATCCTATGGTAAAGCTATCAGATTTGTGTAACTGAGGGACCGGAAATCTCGTGATATACAAACATCTCGACGGGAATCGCGGCTCAGATCAATAAAGATGTTGAATCCATTAATTCTAGGGATATCTTACCTTGTAAATGAGATTTTTACCTTGCATAGAATTCTTCACCTTTCCTATATAAACAGACAACCCCATTTGTAAAAGGGACACGATATACAACCAATATAAAAAAGCTTTAGTCTACTTTGTTCGTCTATCTACTTCACATTTTATTTCGAAGGGCTTCTAACACAGGAAGATTACTCAATCTTGGCGGTTTTCTTATTTTCTTGTTCACTAATTTAGTCTCTATTTCTGTTTATTCTTTAACTATATTACATCAGGTCGCTTATCCATAAAATCACATATAAATTTAATTGTTACTCGTAATCTAGGGTAAACAATCAGAATATAAACTTAATTATCATATTTAAATGATAAACCTTTATGTAGAAGTACAATGGCACCCGTAAGCAGTGTCAATAGTTACGGAAGTTAAAATGGTATCATATGTAAAGAAACATAATTCGAGTACACTACTATAACTGCTCGACCAATCTTTTCAAAGTTAAGTTTTAAAAAATGTTCGAATAATCCCATTAATAGTCTAAATTACTTGTTATCAGTAATTATGTGCCAGCTCAAGTAGTTTAATTTTGCCATTTCGAATAAAGGGTCGAAGATTCAATTCTTGATGGCTACAATATTCTTTAAGAAGAAAGATCCAATTTATAAAAACAAAAGTATCCTATAGGACTCAATCTATTGTCCTCTGTAATAAATTTGAAGCGTTGAACCAACGAGCCAAAGAGAATTTTCATGTTAAGCAGTGTCATTTCTTCGCATTTGTGTTAAATATTTAGATTTTATATAATTCAATATACATTTAGGAAAATTTTTCGATGTAGCGGAGTCTTGTAACATCACTTTACACCATGTGCGCCCGCCCCTGTAGAAGTAGATGTCATGAGTGTTGTCGCTCCATCACTATCTTTGGTGTAACTAGTGTTTTTTTTTTTTTTCGAAAACGTCCTTTTGCCGGATTCAATCTTAAGGTTCAATCAAGGTAATTAGTGAAAACAGTAATTACAGTTGGAGTTCTCCGCATAATACTTTATAGGACAAAATTATTTTATATTAAATGATTGAATGATAGGGTGACACGTGGAACCGAAGACAGTCAAAAGATGAATCAAATAACAGCCAGTACCGGAAACGACAACTACCCTTGGTATCGGATGAACCTCGAAAGAAGCATAATCAACGTGTGCAAGTCGAAAGTTTTCCATCAAAAAGCATTTAATGAAGAATATTTTCTAGCATTAAATGGATAACTGTTTCAGAGAATATTTGCACTCATACCATACCGTTACATACTCATGAATGGACCCCTTTATTGTCATTTAAGAGGGACTTGATCCTAAAATCTTATTTCCTAGGTATAGCTATAAATAGTAGCTTCAATAACCATTGCAGGGACACGAAATCTCTGGAAAAATTTATGCTACATTCTGTTATCAAGCTAAATAATACAACTTTACTTTATGTTTTATTATGTTCTTATTTCGGTCCTCGGAAGCATCGCTCCTGGAGCCGGGCCTGTCATTAACGTTAAATCATAATTTTTAATCTAATTTATTTATCATTTTGGATCAGATCAGTTCACTTGTCTATAAACCACGTAACGAATTCAACTGTATCATTTTACGGGTAAACAGGCGCCACCGTGGGGTTTAGACAGTTGGGTAATTGAGTTGATCCTTGCAACTATTACTAACTCGTTTGATTCATTGTTTCATAGCAAAAGAAAAGGAAAATGGCAGCAAACGATGTCAAATCGCACACAACGTTGAGGTGCATGAAAATCTGCCTCAACATGAGGATCCAATTAGTGACACCGGCAATGAGGGGGATGTAGCAACTATGATCCATGGCAGACAATATCCCCTACATGTGTGGGAACCAACTCTCGATGATGCGGAGGACGAAGACGTTGCGGAAACGGTAAGGATCTTGAGAGAGCAGCAAAAAGCCATCATAGGCCATCTGTTAAGGCAGGAGCAGGTCATGACGGAACTAAGGCATGCATTATCAGGTGCTTCCAACAACGCAAAAGGAAGAGGCCTAGTTCCTCCCGGCGCTCCTACAAATCTAACGGCTCAAGGAATTGATAATAACACCCTGAGGGGTGAGGTCGGTTCCGACTGAGCCGGGGGATCCGGTAGTGGGTCCGGTAATGACAATGGAAATGATCCATTTAAAATCGAGCTCATGAGATTCATGAGGGAGATGAACGAGCGGATGTATCAGAATGCGAAGGAGTTTCACACCCGAATGGACCAAATTCCGGGTGAACCACTAGTTTTGAAGGGCCCAGATTCAAAGAAGTACACCCAGTTACCGTTTAAGCCGAGCACAACACCGAAATTGATTCTGAAACGATTCAAGATGCCAGACGTACTAAAGTACGATAGGACATTAGATCCTCAGGAACACATCAAAACTTATACAACGGTGGTGAAAGGAAACAACTTGGCTCAACATGAGATTGAGTCGGTTCTGCTGAAAAAATTTGGAGAAACCCTCATGAAATGGGCCTTGACATGGTATTCGCTTTTACCCGAATATTCAATTTATTCTTTTCAAATACTCACAAATTCATTCACAAAGGCCCATGCCGGTGCTACAAAGATCCAATCTCAAAAGGCGGACATTTTCAGAATTGTACAAGGTGAGTCTGAATTGCTTGGAGTTCGTTATTAGATTCTAGAAAGAGAGAATGCTGCTACCGGCCATAACAGAGAATGGGAAATGGAGGAATTCACTAAGGGTTTGAACCCGAGGAGTTCTGACGCCTCCCCAAATTTGAAGCAAAGCCTGCTCGAGTTCCAAGCGAACACATGATTGGATGTACATAACCGCTACAAATTGAAGATAAGAATAGAAGATGATCAGCTTGGGTTTCCAATATCAACCAAGGGACGGGACCGAGACAAGAGCAGGACAAGTTGAAGGGTGATGTTTATGTAGATCGGCGATCTTCTAAAGGTCGTTTCTTGCCTTACGAGAGAGCCGAGGGACTCAGCGGCAAGGGGTTCCGGTCCTCCAATAGGTTCACTCCTGATAGAAGAGCTGACCGCGGGGGGAGAAACAGATCGGTACAAGAAAAAGAGGTACAGGGGACCCGAGATTCCACTTATCCTAGGTTATCAAATATGATGGGACTCATGGCCGCAAAACTGGGGACTGCCTACATTTGCGCGAGGAGGTGGCAACGTTTTTGAAGAACGGCCATCTCAGGGAGTTCTTGAGCGACCGAGCCAAGAACACTTACGACCACAGTCGGGACAACGCAAAACCCTCAAAGATAGGGGAAGACCCTCCTCGGCTAACTATCAAGATGATTTTTTGGAAGGAATGAAATCAATGGTGTAACCTTCTCGGCGGCCAAGAAGACCAAAGTATCAGTGACTCACAGCAAGGAGACTCTTGGAAGTCGCCGAGGACGACATCACCTTAATGGAGGAAGATGCCGATGGACTTTTCTACCGCATAACGATGCTCTGGTAATTTCTCTTAATGTTCTAGATTTCAAGATTAAACGTGTTTTGGTTGACCTAGGAAGTTTAGCCAACATCATTCAATGGAGAGTGCTGGAACAAGACAAATTAACCGAAAGTATCATTCCGGCAACAAAGCTCCTCGCGAGGTTCAACTTGGCAAGTGTGACAACCCGAGGGGAGATCCTGCTGCCCACAAACGCGAAAGGGGTTACGAAGACCACCTTATTTGAAGTGCGGACACTGACATGGGTACAACATAATTCTTGATAGGACATGGTTACATGAGATGAAGGTCGTACCATCAACATATCACCAACCACTGAAATTGCCACCCCAAAGGGAATCAAGCAAATAAGAGGAGATCAACCGGCAGCAAGAGAAATAAAGATAGTGTCAATTTCCAGCAGTAAAGGGAAGGAACCCAACACATAGCAACTACAGGAATTGACGCCTGCGCCCGAGTCGAGCGAAGATGATAAAGGCGAAGAGTCGTCAGAATCCCACCAGGTACCGAGATATTTTCAGGTATGAAAAGAGACAGAAACGGCCAAATCCATGGCAGAAAAACTCGAACAAGTGGCCTTGTTTGAGGAATTCTTGGAGAGAAAATTTCACTTGGGAACAGGACTCAATCCTAAGCTCAGATCAGGATTTATTAAAGTCCTTAAAACTAAAGTCGATTATTTCTCATGGTCGCATTCGTATATGATAGGTATCCCATTAGAGTTGGCTGTGTACAAGCCAAGCCTAGACCCTAGCGTCCCTCCGGTAAGGCAAAAGAATGCCTGATAGCGGAGGTCAGAAAAAGGTTTGTTAAGGAAGAGGTAACTCGGTTACTTGACATCGGTTCAATCCAGGATGTAAAGTATCCGGATTGGCTAGCTAATATAGTTGTATTTCCGAAAAAGAATCACAAAGTTTGAATGTGCGTAGATTATAAAGACTTGCATAAGGCGTGCCCTAAAGACTCGTTCCCACTACCAAACATTGATCAAATGGTTGATGCAACGACCGAGCACGAGTTAATGGGTTTCCTCGAAGTCTATTCTGGGTACAATTAAATTAATATGAACTCGAAGGATCAAGAAAAGACTTTGTTCATAACGAACTTTGGCACATAATGTTATAATGTGATGCCCTACAGGCTTAAAAATGTCGGAGCCACTTATCAGAGGCTCGTGAACAAAATGTTTAAGAAACAAATAGCTAAAACAATGGAAGTATACATAGATGACATGTTGGTCAAGTCTTTGAATGCAGGTGACCATTTAAAACACCTCCATGAAACCTTTGATATCCTGAGGAAGCACAACATGAAGCTCAACCCAAAAAAATACGCGTTCAGGGTTGGCTCCGGTAAGTTCTTGGGTTTCTTAGTTTCACAAAGGGGGATCTAGGTAAATCCCGATAAGATCAAAGCCATCGAGGACATCTCAGACCAGATGATAAGTGTAAAAGAAGTCCAAAGGCTAACCGGAAGATTGGCCGCTCTAAGCAAGTTTATCTCATGATCCTCGGAAAAATGTCACCATTTCTTCTCACTTCTGAAAAAGAAGAACAATTTTGAATGGACTCCAGAATGTCAACAGGCCTTAAAAGACCTGAAACGTTATCTATCAAGCCCCCTACTACTATCAAAACCGGGGAAAGGTGAACAATTGCTAATACACCTGGCGGTCCCGAAAGTAGCAGTGAGTGTCGTTCTAGTACGGGAGGATGAAGATACGTAATTTCCTGTCTACTATGTTAGTAAAATTTTATCGGGAGCGAAGACTCATTATCCGCACCTTAAAAAGTTGGCCTTAGATCTCATAGTCGCCTCTTGAAAGCTTAGACCCTATTTTCAGTACCATCTGATAGCCGTTGTGACAACCTTTTCCTTGCAGAATGTTCTTCACAAAACTGAGTTATCAGGTCGGTTGGCCAAATGGGCAGTTGAAATTAGTGAACTTAATACTAAGTATAAGCCTAGGACTACAATTAAATCACAAGTTTTGGCCGACTTTGTGGCGGATTTCAGTTCCGGGTTATTACCCTTGGCTGCTAAATAAGCGGTGATGGTGTTAGAGATAACATTAGGAGTTTGGACCTTGTTTATGGATGTAGCTTCCAATGTGAAAGGGACTAGGCTCAGGGTGGTCCTGGTCACGCCTTTGGGGGAAATCCTGAGACATACCTTAAAAACTGTTCAGTTAACTAACAATGAAGCTGTGTACGAGACTTTGATTGTACGACTTGATTTGGTCCGGGGACTTGGCTCCAAGGTAATAGAAATCAAATGTGATTCCCAGTTGGTAGTAAACCAAGTATATGGAATTTTCGACACAAAGGTGGAACGCATGCAACAGTATGTTATTAAAGTTCAAACTTTGCTTACACGATTCAGGGAGTGGTCGATCACACACATCCTGAGAGAATAGAATGTATAAGCATATGCATTGGCCAATTTGGGGTCTTCTACGGAGTAAAAGGATCTGACTCCGGTGCTGTCGTTTAACTTATGCATTCGGTACTGGATTTGGACGGCTATTGTGAAGTAAATACAACCAACCTAGTCTAGGACTAGAAGAATGAGTTAATCGATTATCTTCAGCATCGCAATGTGCCCGAATACCCGAAGGAATCCAGGGCGCTATGCACCAAAGTGGCTCACTACTGCCTCTTGGGCGGACAGTTATATAGGAGATCATTCCAAGGATCGTTGGCCCGATGTTTAGGGGCCTCGGAGGCGGATTACGTAATGAGAGGCCCATGAAGGAATTTGCTGGAACCATTGCTGTGCAGATTCGTTGGTGCTAAAGCTAATAAAGGCAGGATACTATTGCCCCCGTATGGAGCAGGACACAAAGGCATTGATTCAGAAATGCGACAAGTGTCAATGCCATTCACAATTGGAACACCAACAGGCAGAGCTCTGGCATTCGGTACTGCCCCCATGGCCATTCATGAAATGGTGGATGGATATAGTTAGGTCGTTGCCACTGGGTCCCGGAAAGATAAGATTCCTTTTAATTTTAACTGATTACTTCACTAAATGGGTTGAATAAGGTCTTTACAAAAAGATCGGTGAGCGCGAAGTGATTGACTTCCTATAGAAAAACACAATTGCCAGTTCGGATTACTGAAGAAGATTGCCTGTGATAACGCACCATAGTTCATAGGCTCCAAATTCACAAAATTTCTTGAAGACCTAAATATCAAAAGGATTACATCCTCACTATACCATGCGAGTGCTAATGGGCAGGCAGAATCAACAAATAAGGTGATTATTCAAAACCTCAACAGGAGGTTAAATGCAGCCAAAGGCAAGTGGCCCAAAGAGTTACCTGGCGTACTATGGACATACCGGATGATGAAAAAATCAAGCACGGGAGAGACACATTTTTCTCTCGTATAGGACGTAGAAGCTCTGATCCCGGTGGAAGTAGGAGAACCAACCTTACGGTTCTTCTGAACAGACAAAGAAGCAAATAATGAGGCATAGCCGGTAAAGCTGGAACTACTCGATGAACGCAGGGACTTGGCACGCGTGAGGATGGTAGATCAGAAACAAAGGAGGGAAGGATACTATACCCGGAGAGCCAATCTCCGCTACTTTAAAGTAGGAGACTTGGTTTTGAGGAAAGTAACTCAGAACACTCAGGAAATCAACGCTGGAAAGCTGGGTCCAACGTGGTAAGGCCCCTGTCGGGTTTCAGCTGTCATCGGTAAAGGATCATATGAGCTGGAGAATCAAGATGGAGTCAAAGTGCCTAGCAAATGGAACATGACTCATCTCAAAAGGTATTATTGCTGATGGATCATGCCTGTCCTGAAAGTATGTGCTACACTCTTTTTCCCTTCGACCAGTTTTTGTCCCAATCAGGTTTTTCTAGCAAGGTTTTTAACGAGGCAGCAACGGAGAGTATACTATGAAGGGAGCATCATCAGCAAAGTTAAGACCTAATGAAAAGGCACTGAAACAACAAGCCACTACGGATGGTTAGATAATCTTTGGCTCGATGGCAAAGTTCCTAACGAGAAACAAATCTTGTCATCGAACCAAATATTATTCAACCGTTCACAAGTGTTTTTCTTCAAAGGAGCAATACTTTCAGTGTTCTAACTTGCATACTTCGTATTCGAACACTGGAGGGAATAGTATGAGATTATAGCATCATGATTGCCATGAACACCGGGACTACAAGACCTGGGAACAATAATGTCTCATCAGGACCGGGGATTGTACGACCAGCCTCGTAGAAACAAGTTGTACAAGTTAGCCACATGTATTGGCAATTTCTTTTTTCAGCAAACAAATGCTTATGTACTTTTAAAGATAGAAGGAATAAAATAAAGTTCTTTTATTTTTATCTTGTTTCTTGTCCAAACTATGAATTGATGTTATCATTTGAAAGTTAACTAAAATCTTCAAAGGCTTGTGCTGAAATGAACAGGAGACGTCCTCTTCAAGAGCACCAAAAACATAAGAGGGCCCTCTCTTATCAAACCCTCATAGTAAAGGATTGGTTCCGGAGGAGTTTATGCCCGGTACCCAAAAGCTATCGGAAATACACCTGAAGCCTTATCTAATCACAAAAAGAATGAACTTTGTTCAATACTTAAACAAAAAGTTTTCTTTTTTTTATCAACATGCCAAACTACATAAGTACAAAAGTACAAAGGGAAAAAAACAAAAGAAAAAAAGGAAAAATCTAAACTTAAACGCCACCGGAACTCGGGGGAAGAGAATCATCTACGACCCCGGGAGAAGTGGGCGGATCTGCCGTCGGTGCAGGATCTTGGCCTTCATCATTACTCCCTTCAAGTTCCTCCCCGATTCTCCGATACTCGAAACCGATACTCGAAGAGTCAGTTGCGTCAGGATTAGCCGAGAGACGTTCTCGAGCAGTTAACTCCAACGCTCGAACCTTGGCAATTTCATCATCAATATCAATGACGCCCGCTTTAGCCTCCTCCAAGGTTTTCCTCCTCATATGATACATAGAGTATGTCTTTTCAAAGATGAGGAATCCCCTTGGTAATGGAGCTTTGACTTAAGCCTGTCAACCTTGGCCAAAAGTCCATCCTACTCGAATCTTGTGGCGCCAAGGCTAAGATCAATATCACTAATTGTAGATATGGGAACTCGATTTTGCTCCATGATCTTCTTATACCTCTCTTCCATCCAGGCCCGCTTCTCCTCGTCAGCAGCAGCCTCCTCAGCTTTGGAGTACAAGGCTGCCTCCAAATTATTCAGTTGCTCAGTGGAGGCACACTCTCACTCGGCAGCAGTTAGCACAACATCTTGAACATCAGCCCATTTAGCTTTAGCCTCTTGAAATTATACATTTAGCTGAAGGGCTTCTTGGCTAAGGGCCATCAGTCCCTGCTCGCTTTGCTACAATCGAGCCTTTAGCTCACTCGCCTCAGCAGCTTTTGCTTCTAGCACCGGGAGGCGAGCAGCATTTTGGTTCCTCTCGGACAACAGCTGACCCCGCTCGGATGTAAGTCCCTCTTTATCGAGGATCAATCTTTGAAGGCCCTCAGAAGTAAGGAAATTGGCCTACAAAATGTATATCAAAGTCAGAAAACCCATTATAAGAGATAAACAAGAAACAAAAAGTAAGTGAACAAGTACGGTACCGCTGCTGCATTGTGTATGGCATTGTTCAACATACACTCCCCAGAGAAGGAGTGTATATTTTTCTTATCTTCCTCTGAAGCTAGTGACTTCAGGTAATTAGCAAGTTCCACCGGTCTGGACAGCAGATGGCACCCCTTCGAAATAGAGAGAGTGATGCTCCTTGTTATAACCCATATTTGTACGTGTTAGATTACACCGTAAGATAGTCTACCTTGGTTCAAGAAGAGAATTACCTTTGAGACAATAAGAGTTTAGTCCTATTGGTCTTAAACGATGCAAAGGTGTATAAGGGTGGTTAACAAGTATTAGAGGATAAACGAGTTAAGGATGTTGTAACTCGCGTTTTTGGGAAAATCGAGAGGTGGTTAACATCACCAAGAGGTCATGTTTTAAGTTATTTGAATGATATGATATCTGTTTCCTAATTCTTGAAGTCAAACGAGTTATGAAACAAAAGTCGACAAAAGTTGTCGCAACTTAGGTTCACAATTCTACTTAAACGATAGGTAAAATGTTTCTGCAATTTTCTTCCAATTTACAAGGAATTACGGGGTGATATACCTACCAAATTAAAGGTCTATGAGTCTAGTTTCCAATACTTCAAACCGTTTGTCAATACGGTCTCGGAGTATTGAGATAATTGCATTTCCGTAGAACTGCGCAGGCTGGTAGGTGACAAGTAGGTGCATCACCTACTTGCCAAAATTAAGGGCTAAAAGTTAAAAGCCTCAAGTCGGTTAAGAGAGGGCTTTTAAAAGCTTCTAAAGCCTGATAATTCACTATCATTTCACAGCTTCAAAACCTAAAAGAACCCCTGCAACCCCTCCCCAAAATAATCCCACACAAACCCTAATCGATTTTTCTCTCTTTCAAATTCTAGTTGAAGGTAAACCCTAGAGTTTGAAGAACCAAAGCAAGGGCTGAGTTATCTAACAAGCAAGGTGAGTTTACTGCTCTATTTAATACATATTTTCTACTGTTAATTCTTGGTAAGTCGTTCTATGTGTGTAAGAACTCACGGGACGGTGATCGGAAGCCGTGAGTTCGAGTTATTCACTTGTAGCGGACTGATTTGTGGACTGTTTTGTGTTGCTGTAAAGCTGCGTGTTTCACTACTTATTTGTGGAGTTTTGGAGGAGGAAGGGTGTGGAGAAACACCATATATGTTTAGGGTTGTGGCCTGATAGTTGTTCGTAACATTTTCGGATCGTTTGACACGACTATAGTGGCCATTGTACGTATGAAGTGATTGGGTTGTGCGTGGACTGTTTTGGGAGGTTCAATATGATTCTTATTGACGTTGTTTGGTTGTTTGGTGACTGTTTGGACTTGTGTGAAGTCATATATATAGGGGAGGTGCTGTCCGTTTTTTTGCAAAATAGGTTACAGTCGATACATAATAGTTGCGACGCCTGAACGATAACGCTAGTGTCCTTTCTCTTATTGTAGACTAAGAAGTCGTGGAAGTTTCATAGCTTGAGATTGGAAAGTATTGCAAGGTATGTGAGACTATCCTTTTCCTTCTTTTGCACGACTCTGACTGTACACAATGCAATGAACGAACCCCAAAGATACTCTACTCTTAGAAGGTAGCAGTACGTATATTGTTTCCCCTCTTATGGGAGGATTGATATGTTATTATTTCACCATGGTAGTATGACACTTATGAGTCCAGCATGCATTATCTATTTTACTCTACCGAGCCGCGCTATAGTCGGCCGGGTATGGCACCTATTGTGCAACTATACATATGTATATGTTTTACTCTACTTAGTCGCGCTATAGTCGACAGCTATGTTACTCTACCGAGCCGCGCTATAGTCGGCCGGGTATGGCACCTATTGTGCAACCACTGATCGGTTGGGTATGATGATGAGGAGGCCCACAGAGGCATATGTATGAGATGATGATGGCCCACAGAGGCGTATATATGTATATGATGATTTTCAAAAGGATATAAATATATGTATATGCATATGCATGTCAGGCATGACATGGTTAGTCGCCCTCAGAGGCATTCAGATGGTACCGGTTGTATGTCTCTTACCCTGATGCTTATCATTGTTCTTACATTATGTTTCCTGTCTTACATACTCAGTACATTATCCGTACTGACGTCCTTTATTGTGGACGCTGCATGTCGTGCTGCAGGTCCAGGCAGACAGATAGACGAGGCTTCCCCACCACAGTAGGCTACCCAGTTCAGCAGATATTGGCGAGATCCATCCTTCGGACTTGCCACAGTCTTGGTATGCATTTTGTTGTAGGCATTATGGGCACGTCGGGGCCCTGTTCCGACGTAGGTTGCATTATGTACGTTTTTTTGTAGAGGCTCATAGACAAGTGTCAATTTATGCATAGACAAGTAATGGGTTGGCTTATGTACAGTTGAATTGCCTTGTCGGCAAACATATATATTTTATTTTATGGTTTTGCATTGCAGCCTTATGGGCCATATTATGTATATAAGTATGTTCATATCATGGCATGACGTCTCGGTTCATTATAATTATTGTTCGAGATTATATGCATATGACAAGCCTTATAGATAATAAGGAAAGTTAAATGAAGGGTACGCCGGTGCCCGTTGAGTAGGGTCCGGTGCCAGTCGCGGCCCTCCGGCTTGGGTCGTGACAGATTATCTAGAAGTATTTCTGGTGGATCTTCAGGGCATGCTGCTGGATAGGGGTATCGATTTTGGTATTGATTCATTGCCGGGCACTCAGCCCATTTCTATTCCACTATATCATATGGCCCCAGTAGAGTTGAAGGAGTCAAATGAGCAGTTGCAGGAGTTTCTTGATAAGGGTTTCATTCGGCCCAGTGTGTCACCCTCCATTTTTGTTTGTAAAGAAGAAGGATGGTTCTATGTGCATGTGTATTTATTATCGACAGTTGAACAAGGTTAGAGTGAAGAACAGGTAACCATTGCCATGCACTGATGACCTATTTGATCAGCTACAGGGTGCTTGAGTGTTCTTAAAGATTGATTTACGGTTAGGCTATCATTAGTTGAAGATTCGAGATCCAGATATTCCATAGACTGCCTTCAGGAGTCGGTATGGTCATTACGAGTTCCTTGTGATGTCAATTGGGCTTACCAACACCAGCAGCATTCATGCACTTGATGAATTGTGTATTCCAGCCCTATCTTAACTCATTCGTCATTGTGTTTATTGAAGACATCTTGGTGTACTCCCGGAGCCGGGAGGATCATGATTAGCACTTGAGGACCGTGCTTCAGACCTTGAGAGAAAAGAAGTTGTATGCAAAATTTTCAAAATGTGAATTCTGGCTTGATTTTGTAGCGTTTTTGGGTCATATAGTGTCGAGTAAGGGGATCAAGGTAAATCTGCAGAAGATTGAAGCAGTGCAGAGTGGGCCTAGGCCATTTTCAACTATTGAGATCCGGAATTTTCTTGGTTTGGCAGGGTATTACCGTTGATTCGTAGAGGGTTTC
Source organism: Nicotiana obtusifolia (assembly GCA_002018475.1). Taxonomy (NCBI): domain Eukaryota; kingdom Viridiplantae; phylum Streptophyta; class Magnoliopsida; order Solanales; family Solanaceae; genus Nicotiana; species Nicotiana obtusifolia. The sequence continues at coordinate 19,473 of MCJB01051433.1, read as the reverse complement.
TCATCTATTGCTGCACCTATGACCAAATTGACCCAGAACGGTGCTCCTTTCAGGTGGACCGAGGAGTGTGAGGAGAGATTTCAAAAGCTGAAGACTGCTTTGACTACAGTCCCAATGTTGGTTTTGCCTACGGGTTCGGGGTCTTACACTGTATAATATGATGTATCGCATGTTGGCCTTGGCGCGGTGTTGATGCAAGATGGTAAGGTGATCGCCTACGCGTCTAGACAGCTGAAGGTACACCAGAAGAATTATCCTATCCATGACCTGAGTTATCAGCTATTGTTCATGCCTTGAAAATTTGGCAGCACTATTTGTACGGTGTCCTACAATATTTGTTCAAACAGAAGGATCTTAACTTGCGGTAGAAAAGATGGTTATAGTTGCTTAAGGACTATGACATCACCATCCTATATCATCCTGGGAAGGTCAATGTGGTGGCCGATGCCTTAAGTCGAAAAGCGGAGAGCTTGGGCAGTTTAGCATATCTACCAGCAACGGAGAGGCCATTAGCATTGGATGTTCAGGCCTTGGCTAACCAATTTTTTAGATTGGATGTTTCAGAGACGAGTCGAGTTTTGGCGTGTGTGGTTTCTCGGTCTTCTCTTTATGATTGTATCAGATAGCGTCAGTATGATGACCCCCATTTGCTTGTCCTCAAGGACACAGTTCAGCACATCGACGCCAAGGAGGTTACTATTGGGGATGACGGTGTGTTACGGATGCAGACCAGGCTATGTGTGCCCAATGTAGATGGTTTGTGTGAGTTGATTCTTCAAGAGTCCCACAGGGTGGTACTCCATTCATCCGGGTGCCGCTAAGATATATAAGGACTTGGGGCAGCACTATTGGTGGAGGATGATGAAGAAGGACATAGTGGAGTAAGTAGCTCGGTGCCTAAATTGTCAGCAGGTGAAGTATGAACATTAGCGGTCAGGTGGATTGCTTCAGAGGCTAGAGATTCCAAAGTGGAGATAGGAACAGGTTACTATGGATATTTTTATTGGGCTCCCACGGCAGAAAAAGTTCAATACAGTATAGGTGATTGTGGATAGGTTGACCAAGTCAGCTCATGTACTTCCAGTGGTGACTACTTATTCTTTAGAGTAGCTGGCTCAGGTCTATATTCGAGGGATTGTTTGACTTTATGGTGTGCCGGTATCCATCATCTCCGACCGAGGTACACATTTACATCACGGTTCTAGAAGGCCGTACAGCGTGAGTTGGGCACACGGGTTGAGTTGAGCACAGCATTCCATCCTCAGATGGATGGATAGTCCAAGCGCATTATTCAGATATTGGAGGATATGTTTCGTGCATGTGTTGTGGAGTTTGAGGGTTCTTGGGATCAATTCTTGCCACTTGCGGAGTTTGCCTACAACAATAGCTACCAGTCGAGCATTCAGATGGCTCCGTATGAGGCCTTGTATAGGAGGTGGTGTCGGTCTTCGGTGGAATGGTTTGAGCCGGGTAAGGCTAGGGTATTGGGTACACACTTGGTTCAGGATGCTTTGGAAAAGGTTAAATTGATTCAAGATCGACTTCGCATAGCCCAATCTAGACAGAAGAGTTATGCGGATCGGAAGGTTCACGACGTTGCATTCATGGTTGGGGATTGGGTCTTGCTCCATGTTTCACCCATGAAGGGTATTATGAGGTTCGGGGAGAAGGGCAAGTTGAGCCATAGGTATATCGGACCTTTTGAGATCCTTGAGAGGATTGGAGAGGTGGTCTACAAGCTAGCACTGCCACCTAGTCTAGCTATAGTTCATCCAGCATTCCATGTTTCTATGCTCCGGAAGTATCGCGGTGATCTGTCTCATGTGTTGGATTTCAGCTCAATCCAGCTGGACAAGGATTTGTCTTATGTTGAGGAGTCGGTGGCCATTTCGTACAGGCAGGTCCGAAAGTTGAGGTCGAAGAACATTGCTTCAATGAAGGTTCAATGGAGGGGTCAGCCAGTCGAGGAGGTGACTTGGGAGACCGAGCACGATATGTGTAGCCGTTATCTTCATCTTTTCTATACTCGTTTGAGGACGAACATTTGTTTTAAGATAGGCAGGAGTGCTTGGTTTTGGGGTCGGGTGAGTTTCTGAGTGAAATGCGACACATAGTCCCTAAGCTGGAGCTTTAAGTTGAAAGAGTTGACCGTAACTTGACTTCTGTTTAGATGACTCAGGAATGGAGTTTTGATAGTTCAAATAGCTCTATATGGTGATTTTGGACTTAGGAGCGTGTCACGACCCGGATTTCTCACCCTCGGGAGCCATGATGGCGCCTACTAGTGAAAGCTAGGCAAGCCAATTAACCGAATTATTTGCCTGGTTTCCATTTTTAAATTTATTAAAACTTAAAACCAACAACAATAGACAGCAAAACTTAACGAGCGGAATAATAAAATTTCAGACTTTAAAATACCGCTAATAAAATCTCCTTAACGAAACTACCCAAGATTTGGTGTCACAGCTTCACAGACTGTCTAAGACTACTACAAATAAGGGTCTGAAAGAAATAATAAAGTACTGTCTCTGTGACTACATAAAAGAAACAGGTAGAATAGATAGCGGGAGACACCAAGGCCTGCGGACACCTGCAGGACTACCTCGGGTCGCCTGATAAGCAAAAAGCTGGAAGCTCCCTACGGTCCGAGCGCTAGGATCTGCACAGAAGAGTGAAGAGTGTAGTATTAGCACAAACGACCCCATGTGCTGGTAAGTGTCTGGCCTAACCCCGGCGAAGTAGTGACGAGGCTAGGACCAAACTTCAGATAGACCTGTGCAGTTACATATATATATATACATCTACAGGGGAAAGATAGAAATAATTAAACAATTAAAGCTGGGGAAGGGAAACATGCTTCGGGGTAGCAGATAAAACAGATCATCAAAGAATAATAAGGAAACTACAATTTAACTTCTAACACGAATAAAATAAAATACAGGCAACTTTCACTTTCTGTTCTATCTTGTTGCAGGCGTGCAACCCGATCCCATTTCTCATATCTTGTGGTAGGCGTACCACCCGCTCCTATTTCATCATATTTTGTGGTAGGCGTACCACCCACTCCCATTTGCAAGTCATCACAACAACAAAAAATCACAAGAAATCCCGGAAAGGGAACAAAAGCAATGTAATAACTTCCTGGCAAAGGAACAATAATATTAAAGCAAACATCCCGGCAAGGGAGAATTAGCTATAACCAATCTTAACTCAACTTCTACTCAGCTCAACCAATGCCAATACTCAATTATAATTAAAGTCCACGACAAATAAACTGAGTTCTTGCTCAACATCGAGAATCATCAATTGAGGCTTTAACATATTCCCACAATTGAAACAGTTCCATCTACAATTAATCTCCAAATCCAATTATCATTGTTTTAAGTCTAAACATGACCCATTAATATGACACCGGACCCTTTAGTTCTTAAAAAAATCCTTATTCAACTAATTTATTTAGCAATTGACTTTATACTTACAGAAGAAATCTAAACCTATAACAAAGAGGAACAACTGTAATGAAGAAACCAACATAGCCAATCCTCACGTGAACTCCCATTTCCATATAAAAATACCAAGAACAATATTCAGTAATTTGAACAAAAATCACACAACAACTAACCATTTAAGACTCACGGTCATGCTCGACACCAACGTATAGATACTCGTCACGACCCGAATTTCCCACCCTCGGGAGTCGTGATGGCGCCTACTAGTGAAAGATAGGCAAAGAACCAATTAACCGAATTATTTGCATGGTTTCCATTTTTAAATTCATTACAACTTAAAACCAACAACTAATAGACAGCATAACTTAACAAGCGGAATAATGAAATTTCAGACTTTAAAATACCGCTAATAAAATATCCTTAACGAAACTATCCAAAATTTGGTGTCACAGCTTCACAGACTGTCAAATAGTACTACAAATAAGGGTCTGAAAGAAATAACAAAGTACTGTCTCTGTGACTACATAAAAGAAACAGGTAGAATAGATAGCGGGAGACACCAAGGCCTGCGGACGCCTGCAGGACTATCTCGGGTCGCCTGAAAAGCAAGAAGCTGGAAGCTCCCTATGGTCCGAAATCTGCAGCGCTGGGATCTGCACAAAAGAGTGCAGAGTGTAGTATCAGCAAAACCGACCCCATGTGTTGGTAAGTGCCTGGCCTAACCCCGACGAAGTAGTGACGAGGCTAGGACCAGACTTTAGATAGACCTGTGCAGTTATATATATATATATATATATATACATCTACAGCGGAAAGATAGAAATAATTAAACAATTAAAGCTGGGGAAGGGAAACATGCTTCGGGGTAGCAAATAAAATAGATCATCAAAGAATAATAAGGAAACTACAATCCAACTTCTAACCCAAATAAAATGAAATACAGACAACTTTCACTTTCAGTTCTATCTTGTTGCAAGCATGCAACCCGATCCAATTTCTCATATCTTGTGGTAGGCATACCACCCGCTCCCAGTTCATTATATCTTGTGGTAGGCGTACCACCCGCTCGCTCCCATTTCATCATATTTTATGGTAGGCGTACCACCCACTCCCATTTCATCATATTTTGTGGTAGGCGACCACCCGCTCCCATTTACAAGTCGTCACAAAAAAAAGAAATCACAAGAAATTCCGGCAAGGGAACAAAAGCAATATAATAACTTCCCAGCAAGGGAACAATAATATCAAAGCAAACATCCCGGCAAGGGAGAATCAGCTATAACCAATCTTAACTCAACTTCTACTCAGCTCAACCAATTCTAATACTCAATTATGATTAAAGTCCACGACAAATAAACTGAGTTCTTGCTCAACATCGAGAATCATCAATTAAGGCTTTAACATATTCCCACAGTTGAAATAGTTCCATCTACAATTAATCTCTAAATCCAATTATCATTGTTTTAAGTCTAAACATGACCCATTAGTATGACATCGGACCCTTTAATTCTTAACAAATCCTTATTCAACTAATCTATTTAGCAATTGACTTTATACCTACAGAAGAAATCTAAACCTATAACAAAGAGGAACAACTGTAATGAAGAAACCAGCGCAGCCAATCCTCACGTGAACTCCCATTTCCACATAAAAATACCAAGAAAAATATTCAGCAATTTGAACAAAAATCACACAACAACTAACCATTTAAGACTCACGGTCATGCTCAACACCAACGTATAGATACTCGTCACCATGCCTATACGTCGTACTCAACAAGAAGCAATTAACAAATAGGACACAACTCCTAATCCCTCAAGCTAAAGTTAGACCGGATACTTACCTCGCTTTGCAACCAAATTCAAGATTCCGACAAACCTTCGCCTTGAAACTTTGTGTCCGAAGGCTTCAAATCTTAGTTAAGCTTTCCAATGTTGAAATATAAATTCTAGCAACTTTGTATTAAATGAATTGAGTTGCAGCAATTCCAGATCGGAGCTTTCGCCGGTGATAACGAACGGAGCCGCTGACTAGAAATCTCAATGGCAACTTCGAACTCCACTTTAGCGCCACTTGAAACCTTAGGCATATTATCTTCCAAAAAATTGATTCGCCTGTCGTTTAGTGGATTCACAGGCACCTGTTTTCCATCTACTTGTTTTATAATCTTGACCAACCTGCCTCTACAAGAGGAAGCATCAACGGAAGCAACATCAAGGGGTTAGAAAAGATAAACGGTGATTTCGATTAGATAAATTCAAAACCAGGGCTGAATGAATAAGGGTCAGCGTCGTAGGGGATGATGGGTACTTGCAGTTTGAGAGGTAAAGAAGGAGAATTTTTGAAAGGAGGAAGTTTGTAGAGACTGCACGAAGGCGAAGGACGTCACTATGTGTGTCGAGGAATCTGCCAATCCTCTCCACAAGTTCTTTCGGAAGATCGGACCAAGGGAAGACACTTATACTATCCATGCTCGGCTGCTCAAAGCCAATGGTGAAAAGAGCTAGGGTTCCGATCTCAGAGTTTTTTTTTTTATTTGCTAAATATTTTTTTTCATTAAAACGTTTTGAAAAATTATACAGACTGCACATGCAAATTGAGGTGAGGTAAAAAGGAAATTTTTAAGCCTCGGAATACTGAATTAAATCTAAAAAACAAGTGATGACCGTTTGGGTCGTCACAGAGCATGACCAGATGTCGATTAGGAGGACCGTAGGTCGGTTCAGCTTGAATAGGCGAAAGTTAGGAAGTTGAATGTTAGAAAGTTTGATCGGAAGTTGACTTTATTGGTATCGGGGTTGGATTTCAATTCTGGAAGTTGGGATAGGTCCGTCATGTCATTTATGACTTGTGTGTAAAATTTGAGGTCAATCGAAGTTGATTTGGTATGGTTCGGCGGTAGTTTTGGAATTCGGAAGTTCATAGTTTCAATAGGCTTGAATTGGGTTGTAATTCATAGAATCGATGTTGCTTGATGTGGTTTTTTTCCAAAAGTAGGTTCTTTATGTGTTTTGGAACTTTTTGGTATATTCGGACGGGGTCCCGGGGCCTCGGGTGTGATACGGATTGAATCCGGAACAATTTTGGCCCTTGAGCATTCCTGAAGCACTGCCGCTTCTGGTGTGATCGCATCTGTGATGGGTATAGCCACAGGTGCGATGCCACAGGTACGGCCTTAGGAGCGTAGGTGCGGCAGTGAGTGGTGGATGCTGGGATCACAGAAGCGGGAAGGTCTCCACAGAAGCGAAGTTGCTTCTGCGATGGAAGGAAGCGTAGGAGAGGGCATTGGTCACACGTGCGACATTTCCTCCATAGGCGCGCGTGTGCAGATGCGGTTTTTTCTCACAAAAGCGGAGCATGCTGGGCTTAGTGAGAACCGCACCTGCGATAGGATTTTTGCAGGTTCAGAGCCGCAGATGCGGCTGTGGGTTCGCAGATGCGAATTCCCTAGGCAGAAAAGGCCTAATTACGAGGGTTTGATCTCATTTTCATTTTTGGACCTAGAGAGCTCGGTTTGTGGTGATTTTTTGAGAGTTTTCAAGAAAATCATTGGGGTAAACGATTCTAACCCGCATTTGACTATATTTCATGAATCTACTATTATTTTCGTCATTTAATTAGTAATTTGAGTTGGAAATTTGGGAAAAAATTATGAAAACTTCCTAGACTAAATTTTGGTGTTTAGAAAGGCCATTTGAGGTCAAATTCGAGTAATTCTTGTATGGTTGGACTCGCTATCGAATGGGTGTTCGAATTTTATAATTTTGGTCGGGTTCCGAGAGGAGGGCCCAGGTTCACTTTTTGAGTTGACTTTTTATTTCTTTGTAAAGATCGTAACTTTATTGTTCGAACTAGTTTTCTATAGTCTATATTTATTGTATGAAGTTATTTTGGCTAGATTCGAGCCGTTCAGAGTTAGATAATCGAGGGAAATGCCTACTAGTGGATTGAGTTAGCGTGTTTTGAGGTAAGTGTCTTGGCTAACTTTGGGTGGGAGAATTTCTCCTTAGGATTGGTGTTGTTTTTTGATAATTCTGATGAGTGGAATCTGCGTACGCAATGTGATGAGTATGTACACGAGCCAAATGTGGAATTTACCTGTTTTAGCTATGTAGATTTTTTTTCATGCCTTAATTGAGTTACCTTACATGTTAAATTCATCATCATTGTCTATCTTCACATTCTCTACTTGTCCTATCTCTTATTTGTTAACTGCCTTTACATGTTTAGTTGAAGTATTGCTTCCTCTATTCCTTATTTATTATTTAGCCATTGAGTTCTTTACTTGAAGTTGTTATTTTGGAATATCTGGTCGTTGGAATTTGTTTCGAGTTATGAAGGTCGTGAACTACATTGAGGCAAAGTTTTAAAGTTGTGAAATAATATTCTTGTTGAGTTACTCACTTCCGATTGTTATTGTTGATACTCTTGTGCATATTGTGGTTGAGCCATGGGCTACTTGTTGTGAAAATACTATTGTTGTTGGTTTCTTGGCAATTTGTGATATTGGGCTCTTGAGGTGAGATTTGTGATACGTTGTGATTATTGATATGCATGCGGTGGTTTAAGGTTTTGGGGTTGAAACGCATGTGGTGTGATAAGGTGGGCTTGATACGCGTGTTGCTAGTAGGGGAACTACTTGAAGCCACGCAGTGTGATAAGGTGGGCTAAAACGCAGGAAGCTATTTCGGAAAAATAATTTTCAAAACTAAAATGCAAGGCTCCCACGGTGATATAAGGAAAGATGGTGAATTAATTTGTGATTTGAGACTACGAGGCGATACCTCGGCAGTGACGCTTGTTGATACTTTCTATTTCTTAATTGTGTTTCGTTGTTTTGTCCCGTGTCATATCATCCCTTGTTTTCTTCTGTGATGCATTGGTTTCCTTAGTTCAGTGTAGCTATTCTCGGTGTATTTTTTAATTGTCTCATTTCTATTGCTATCACTATTTCACTGGTATACACTTGTTCAGTTTCTTAAATAGTAGAGCCTTGACCTGACCTCGTCACTACTCTACTGAGATTAGGCTTGGCACTTACTGGGAACCGTTGTGGTGTACTCATGCTACGCTTCTGCACATCTATTTGGCTATCCAGGTACCTCCTACCAGTCCAGGCACCAGTGAGGCGAGCTTAGTTCGAAGACTCCAAGGTATACTTGCCGCCATCCGCAGGCCTCGGAGTCCCCCTCTATCTAGTCTATTTTATTTCCTTATCCTTTTATAGACAGTGATGTATAGAGATATTCAATACCACTTCATAGAGTTTGTGACTTCTACCCGCCGGGTTTTGGGAAGTTGTATATGCTAAGGTGCGGAGTTTATTTTATATTAGTTGTTGAGTTATTGAGACTTTAATCATTATTTCAGTTATTTCTGCATAAATGTGTGTCATCACGACATAGTACAGAGGGAAATTGGGGTCGTGACACCCTTATTTTTCTCCTTTTCTTCAACATTAACAGTTGTGGCATGTTTTTCTTTGTCATGAACCATTAATTTTGTATGTAACCTCCAACAATCAATCTCATCATGCCCTTGTAGCCTACACTCTTTGCAATATTTAAGTAGAAATTCATATTGAATTTTCACCCATTCCTTTCTTATTTCCCCAATAGTCTCATTCTTTATATCCATACGTACTTCCTTGGGCAAGTCAGCTAGAAGATCAACAAGGACTTTAACTCTGGCATAACTAGGTCGTTTTTTATTTATAGTAGCCATATCAAAGTTTCCTTACTACAGAAGCTAACAAAAACAAACATTCCTTCACAATATACGTTGGTAACAAACTAGGAAAAGATATCCAAGCTATCGCCATTGGAGTTTCTTCCCCAACTTTAAACTTTGCATCATAAATTAACTACCTCATTTGATATTCATATCCATCCTTAGCTTTAACATAATAAGCACTCTTTGACGTAAGGTTAATAAATCTTCCCATAATGTTAATCTAATAAGCACATGCCTATCTCTAAAGAAACCCACATTGCATTCACCTTTGATTCCTCATTGAATTGGGATAATCTATGCAACTCTTGTAATTCTGGCCATCCATAAGAGAATTTACCCACAACTGCTTATTGTAATCCCTCAATGACGTTCATACGATCAACTTCTGCTTTTGTAAATTTAACAAGAGGTTGTCTATGCAAGAAAGTAGGCCGTCCAATTGGTATTGGGTCAACAGTAGCCTAGGCAGTCGAGTTTACATGCATGGGCGAGTTAAAAGAATTAGGTATAAGGATTTTTGAGTAGTCTAGGGTTTGATTTGTTGTTCGATTGGTGTTTGAGGGCTGTGAGTTAGTCGTGGGAGGCAGACCAACCTCAAACGGAGGCTGGCCGCTGGCCATATTGGCCATTAATAGGCTGTTGCTGGTGTTTGCCCTAGTTTCGCCCTAAATTGCAGGAAAGAGAAGAGAGCTCCCAAATAGTTTCCTCTTTCGCGATCGTGAGGTCATTGATGTGGTTATTGTGGATTTTGAAAGGTTATTTACATAGTTTTGGATGATCTAAATCGGTTTAAGGGCCTAGTGGTAGTTCTATTGAGAATGAGTATTCTATACTGGATCGGATTTGCTTACTTAGTGTAGATTTTTCTACGGGTGTGTAATCGGGCCGAATGAAAGTTATTCCTGCCCTCATCTAATTCATGTGTTACTCTCTTATGCTATGATGGGTTATCAGATGACTTGATTATTCACGTGCATGTTGTGTCCTTTTTAGGCCTTGGGGCGATATAGGAACGGGACGGCTCTTGAGATGTTGATTTATTAATTTCACCGTAGTTGTGCTTGCCTTTTCATAGTGTTTTATTATCCGTCTTCGCGTGGTTATGTTTACTCACGGTATGTGCTTGTTGTTGGTACACATGTGTTTGACAAGCATAAGGATTTTGGCTCAACGAGTATTACTGTGTGGAGCGGTATTATCATTGGATCAGATTACACGCTGTTATGGTGTTATATTTGGATACAATTTCCGGTGCATGCTCTGTGTGTTTTGTTTCTACCTTGTGGGATAGATTCATAGAATTGTGGTTTTGTGATTGTATTTGTCAGGCTTGTCGGACAGTTCTCTCGTTTGATTCTCTTTCCATTATTGGCTACATTTGCATTGTTGCTTGCTTGGTACACGGATTGCATCATATGAGGTTCTAGGTGGCATTTGGTGTGGCATGTAGGTCAGGCAGTTTGTACTGGTTAAGACGAAGTTATTAGACCTGGAATTGGTGCAATTCAATTTGGATAAGGTATATCTGGAAGAAGAATGTCATTAGTCAGCTCAGAATATAGCAATAGTTTTTGTAGGGCGAAAGAACTCCACCGCTTGTTGATTTGATAGGTGATTATGAGTTTCTACAGGTTTCTTTCATCATTAACAGTATTGCGAAGGTTTGGAACAAGGTTCTAGTTGATATGAGATATATTACCGGTATCGAATTTGGTAATGAGCAGCTACTGTGGTCAAAAGATAGTACATAAGCTTTGGAGAACGTTGTGTGGTTATATATTGGGACTATATTTATGGTTGATATAGCTCATTGGGGTTGATATAATATATGTATGCAAGAATCGGATCTAAGAGGGAGTTTCAAATGTTGGAATTTGATTCTATGGATTGAAAGCTAAGGTGGAAGCAAGAATCTTCAATCGGATTGTGTTAATGGACCTTTATAGATTAAAGTGACATGGGATCGCTCAAGGTTTTATGTATGATGAGCTTATACAGTTATTTGATGGATTTGGAATGACTTTTGGCACGTTCAAGGGCGAATGTATGTTTAAGTGGGGAGAATGTAATGATCCGACAAGTCATTTTGAACTTTAGTATTTCGTTCGGCAGTTTGAGACCTTGAATAACTTCATATAATGTATTTTGACTTGCATATATGGTTGGGATTGGTGTTCGCAACGTTCGGGGTTGATTTAATAGAATGATTCTCAATTTGGAAGCCTTAAGTTGAAAGAGTTGACCAAGGTTTGACTTTTGAGTACATGACCTCGGACTCAAGATTTGATGGTTTCAATGGGTTCGTATGGTGCTTTTGTTCTTAGACGTATGTTTGGATTTGAATTTGGATGTTCCTAGAAGGTTTGGCTCTATTTATCGAAAGTTGGTAATTTAAATAATTGGAGAGTTCATAACTTTAACCGAAGTTAATTTTACTGTTATTAGACTCGGATTGTGATTTTGAGACCTTGAATAGGTTCATTTATTTGGTTGGAATTTTTATGCAAATTTTGGCTATGATCCGGACCGTCCAAGTGTGATTTGGATGCGTTCGACAAAGTTGGAATATTTGAAACTTGAGAAAATGATTTTGAACTTCGATTTTCGTGGTTTTGATTTTATTTGTGGTATTTGAAGACTTTGGATAAGTTTGTATATTGTATTTTGACTTGTGGTATGATTGAACAAGGTCCCGAGGGGCTCGGGTATGATTCGGGGTGGTTTCGAACCATTTATATTTTTTGGAACAGCTAATATACTGGTGTGTTGTTGTGCATTACGATCGCGGAGCTAGGCTCACAATCGTGCAGAAGGATCTTGGCCAGCTGGTAATTGTGCTTCGTGTTCACGATTTAGGGTCGCATTCCCGATGTGTGTTTGGGGAGTTGGGAGTTGTGTTCTTCGCGTTCGCAGATTTTGTATGTGTTCACGTAGGATTGGAGTTGCTTGGCCATCGCGTTCGCATAGAGTTGGAGCTGGTTGAGCTTCGCGATCACCAAAGAGGATTTGGGCTGGTAGCAGACTTGTGCTTCGCGAACGCAAGGCTTGTGCCGCATTCGCAAAGGATATTGCTGGGCAAAAACATAAGTGCTATATTTTGGGATTTTTATTTATTCTTTCATATTTTGAGCCCTAGACTTGGAGAGATGTGATTTTTTATAGAGATTTTCATACGAAACAAGAGGTAAGTGATTTCTAGCTATTTATGATGATATTTTAAGAATTTACATGGATTTTTATACCAAAAACATGAAATTTTGAAAGAAAATTTGGGGTTTTGTCTATTCTTTAAGAGAGTGTCTTTTGGGATTTTTACCATCAATTTGGACCCGAATTTTGAAAACTAATTACATATTTGGACTCGACAGGATATGGGTCATTCAATTTTGATATTAATTTTAGATTTCGGGCACACGGGCCTGGGTTGACTTTTGTTCACTTTTTGCGAATTCATCAAAGATCGAAGCTTTATGGTTTGTGATCGCTTCCCATAGTGTTGTTTGACTTTCTTGGATGATGTTGGGCTTGGATTTGCGTGATTGGAGGACTAGAGCAAGGTTTTGATGCGATTATAGGTTGAACCTAGCCCGAAAAGAGGTAAGTCTTAATCTTGTTAAGAGGTAACCCCCTAGAATTTTACTTGATTGCTATGTGTTTAAGGTATTGGGGGTAATTTGTATGAGGGGTGGAGAGAGTATATACACATACCAAGTTTATATCATGTCCGAGGTAGAATTGAGATGTTTTACGCCTTGTTTTGATTATTTGCTCATCTTGATTCATGATTTATTTGGCTTATATGACTGCACTCGCTCTCTTATTGATGCTAGATATCATGCCTAGGTTTTGATTATTTATGAAGGCATGAGAGCTTATTCTTGATATGTTGAACTGCTTGAATCATGTGTAGTCAAATAGATTAACAAGCACATATCTGCATGATATTTATTAAGTCTTTGTGCATCTTTTATTTGTTAATTCTTGGGCATATGCACATGAATTATACTTGGATATTTCATTTGGTCTAAGATTATGGCACAAAAGGTAAGGTCGTGCTGTTGAAATACAGTTATGACACAAGATATGATAAGAGAATATTTGACTATAAGTGAGTTATCAAGCTCCTTTTTGCGCTTGGATAAGGATCCGTGTCTCCAAAGTCAGGTGCTTACCCATGTTACTTTAGGCCTTGTGAGCGTGGTCGATACATGAATTGTATATCGGGTCGATACATGGATTTTGTATCGAGTTTAGTGCTACATGGATTTGTGTCGGGGTACATGGATCTTGTACCGATCATGGTAAAAGTTAGAGTCTTAAGCATGCATAGACATTCTTGATTCATTTAGAAGCATTAATTTAAATGCTAAAATGTTGAATGTAGCCTATATATGCTAATTGGGAGCCTAGACTTCGTTGATTGAAGCATGTCATCTTCAAATACCATATTTGAGGAGCGTTATGATTATCTCTTGAACTGGAAAAACATGCTTTATATCTTTCGACTGTGCTATACCTTTTAATACCTGTTGTTCATGAGTATATTTCACTACTACAAAAATAGCTTTTAGTGGCAATTATTTAGTGGCAATTAAGGAATTGCCGCTAATTTATACACTAAAGGTAAGCTATTACCGGCATATGCACGTTAGCCAGTGAACAGTCCATTTTTATCGGCAATTTAAAATAATAGCCAGCAAAAGAGCCAATTCTTTTTTATACTCCCTCCAAAAACAAACCCTATATGTTTTTATTTCCCTCTCTTCTCTAACTCATCCCGCCTATGGAGCTTTTTTATTAACTAGGAGTATTTATCCTCTTTTGTTGTTCTTGCCTTATCTGTAGTCTTTCATTTAGCCGACAACCTCACTCTCATCATTCTAGTGAAAAACAAGAATACTCTTTCAAAGTTCCATGATTCTAAATGGTTTTAGGTATACTTCAGTTAAGCTAACGGCTGACTGAACCTCAATTTTGGAAAAAATTCTTTGTACAAGATCAATTTATGTCTTTTATTTACATATATTTAATTTCTCTTTAACAGTGGTTGGATAACTGATTTGCTTGTGCTTCTTATTGTCGATTGAAATAAGCTCTTTTTTCTTTCTTTCTTTTTCAATTTGCAATGCTATAAACTAGTTTGGTTTTTTAGATTGGCATTTTTCTGCTCACTTTGTAATCATAGAAGACTGAATTTAGTTAGGATTCATTTATTTTCTCTATTTTGCTTGTGATCTGGTATGATTATTTTTCATTTGTTTATACTTTATTAGTACTTGTGATGTTTTTTCTAGAGGAGAATTTAGGAATTAAGAAGCATATGTAGTGTTTGATAAAATGTCATAATAGAGAACAATAATGAGTATATAATATTATTGTGTTTTGTAAGTAGTTCCTTATATATTTGAAAGATGAGATATCATTTTCAAATATTTGTATGCTAAGTTGTTTTAATTTGTTAAATTATTGAAGAACAATAGAAGTGCCCCCGAGTGAAATGAGGCTGTTAAAATTGTATTTTTGGTTCTACTGGGGCAAACAAAGATGTTATCATGACATTGCTTCAATGCTTAGACCACCATAAAACTCGAGTCCTCATGAACTGGAAGCTTTTATAGTGTTCTGACTTGCAAAGAATGATGCTATATTTCTTGGTGTTCCATCTTCAAAGCTGGAGCTATTTTTGGCCTTCAAATTTAGTCCAGATGCTTCTCTAACATTGAATCTATTATACTGATTTTTAATCATCAAGTCTTACTATGTATTTGGTGTCTTTATTTCCAGAAAATTGACGAGATTACGACAGCAAGAGCATAAGAAATAAAAAGTTCTGCTTCTGTAAGAAATCAATTTGTTGATGAAGTAGCCTAAGCAGCTAAATATTTCAAATACACTGGTGACGATCTTGAGACATGGCTGTCACTGACGATATAATGACTGAGGCGTAAGATTTGAAACCTAATTCAAACTCTTCCTCCTTCGAATTGTAAGCACTTTTGAGTTCTCAAATGAGTTTCCTGCAAATCTTTTTGAGGGGTTCACTTGCATATGTATAATGTCTATCTGATATATGCATCTAAAAATAAATTGTATTATGTGATAGCTAATAGTATTAATGAGTGGTAATGGCACAAATGACACTAATAGAGTCATATTTTTAATAATTAGCTAATTGTATTTTGAATTAGAAAGGGTAACAAACTAAATATTTTGATTTTACATGTGTAACTTCTACTTAAATTCCACTACAGTGGTTTATGTTAATGTACACTTAAGTTGTTACATTGATTGGCAGGATTAGTTATAAGTTATAAGCTAAATGTTACTCACTTAATAGCTAGTAGCGTGCTATTTCAATGACGTGACATGTTTGGCTCTACTCGTTTTATAATAATTTTGATTCTTCCTATACATCCTACTTCTATTCTTATTTTCGTGTTGGAAGTGTTATGTTAGTGAAAGTGATAATCATGTTACTCTTTTATTTCTTTAAGGTCAAATTCTAATATTTGTTTTTTTGAACTGACTGCACACTAAATAGAAATTACGATAGAATAGATATTTGGGGCCTTGCAGCTTATATGTACTTTTTTGTCGAATGGGGCTTTTGGATAAAGAATTAATTTTGATTTGAAACATACAGATGCTGAATAGAGTCAACTAATTCTCACGTATTCTTATAGATTGTGATTCCAAACTAAAGTTTGAATCTATATTCTCTAAGTCATATTATCTTAGTCCATTTTCCTTCTCTAGTACAGACACATTGGCATATTCAGCTAAAAAGGATTTTAATGATCTTTTGTTGTTTTAGTTATTGATGACTTGGCCTTCTTGGCCTTCTTCTACAATGTTTTGTGGAAGCAACTCTTTTATAATATCAAATGAGTGAATAGTTTTAAATTCATATTTAACTTCCTCAATTATTAATTTTTGTCTCAACTAGCTCAAGAATAATAAGGGCAATTTGGTGGCCAAGTGCAAACCATAATTCTATTATACAGACTTCCATTGTGGCAATGTAATAGCACTAAATTCCAGCTTGATCACCGTAGAAGCAGCATGCTACATCAACTTAATTGATTTGATAGCGTATTTCCATTTCTCTAAGTTGTATGCAAACACTCTGGTTAATTTTTTTCCTCACTATGCAAGTTTTCAAGTATTGAGTCACACAAAATCTGTAAGGCTATCTCCTTGCTTCTTGTCATTACAGAAATATTATTTTTTGATATACTTTATGCATATGAGCCAGTGATTGTCTTTGTCTATAACTCGTCTTGTTTAATGTTATTTTAGTTACTTTAAAAAAAATTATTTTTGTTATGTGAGGAAATACTTGTAACCCACAGGGTGCATCCGTGCTTGCCTTCTTTTACAAAGAAGAATTAAGTACATATATTCCTTTAACAATAATCAAGGACGTTGCTTTCTTTGGCTGATGACTACTACTGGAGTATTTTAGCTTCAAACATGGTTGGTGTTGTGCGGATTACCAGAGTTCTGTGATGAAATTGGTTGTGTTCATTCTCTGAAGCTCTTTTCGATAGCTTGAAGTATAACTTTATTTTGGTGAGACTCTTCAAGTGTTGGTTGAAACCTACAATACTTTGGTGAAGATTTGAGCTGCAACTTGGTTTACTGCAAAGAGATATGGTGCAACTTGATCTGGTGCAATTTGCCAATCCTTTTGGTGTGCATATGAATCTTCAAGCTGAAATTTCACGTGGAAAACTTTCAATGTGATCAAGAGCTATAGAGAGATATTTGTTGGACTTGAAATGACACTAGATTCAAATGATCTATTTATTCTCTTATGTTGTTGACACATAGAAACTATGAATTGGAAGTTGTTTTTTATATGGATTTAATGAAATACATTATCAATTTTAGAATGGTGCATGTTTTTTTATAAACTTTTATATATTTACGTTTAAATTTTTTTTGGCTATAACAACATCCATTGAAGAGATAAATAAAGGCGAATGAAACAGTAGGTTTAGTAGCTATTTCATTTGCCGTTAAAAGAGGTCCCCTTCACCGGCAAATAATGGACTTTTACTGGAAATATTAGAGGCTACACTCCGTGAAACCAAGCTTAATCATAGGTACGAAACCATAGTATAAGGAACAAAGCAAGAGACTCGAGGAAAGTAAGCTTAATCATAGGTACGAAAGTTTTCCTACAAAAAGGGGGCTGGCTCTTGCCAAGCTACACAAACACCGGACGTGAGTTCTTTAAAATGCGTCTGAAATATATTGTGCGCCTCTTGGCTCTTGATCTTCCATCTGGAATTCTTGGCCATCTGAACCTCCTGAATTCTTTCCGTCGTCTGGACGTGCTGCAGAAACATCCTGATCCGGTGATTAGATCAGGTTTGCGGCATGCTTTGTCAAGCGCTGGATTGTGCTGGATAATTTGCTTTAAGGCTGAGCGCTTTGTACAAATGTCATCCAATGCGACGAAAATAACCTGCCTGATGTAACCAATTTGTGGGATGGTTATGGACTGGAACTTTTCTTCAATGATGGTCATGGCTCGGCTTGCCAGCAACTTTGGAAGAGAAGAGACGAAGGCTTGCTTCAGATTGATGTCTCCGCTGATTTCAAAGTATATCTTGGCCATTTTTTGAAAATGTCTGTCAATATCATTTCTGTCGAATGACACACACTTCATCTCGAAGAGCTGTCTTCGCATTTTCTCCTGTCTTTGGCCAGTATCTCTAAAGAAAACTTCATGTAGGATCCGGATGTTGAAGGCAAAATCTTGAAAAGTAAGAAAAAGATTTTTGTCTTGAAATCCAAGTGAGTTCCACCAATCTCTGAGGATTCCTGAGAATCGTGATGTGAGTTCTGACAGGATGACATACTTTTCTCTTTCTACTAGATTGTTGGTCACCATCCAAGTACAGAAGTCTTGGATCCTCTGAGGCCATTTTCAAACTTTGACGTCGTCTGAGGTGAAAGTATGGAAACCAGTTCCAACNTCCGTGAAACCAAGCTTAATCATAGGTACGAAACCATAGTATAAGGAACAAAGCAAGAGACTCGAGGAAAGTAAGCTTAATCATAGGTACGAAAGTTTTCCTACAAAAAGGGGGCTGGCTCTTGCCAAGCTACACAAACAGTTAATTTGTTTATAGTCGCAAAAGTTTTCCTACAAAGGGGGATGGCTTCAACAACCCATTCAGGGACGGCTTGTCAAGCTACACAACTCAGAAAACTTTTGTACTATAACCAACGTTAGCTGTTCATAACTCAGAAAACTTTCGCACTACAATAAGCTAACTTTCAAAGAGTACACTTACTCTATTTTCATACATGGACCGGCCTTTCCATCCATTCGAAAGAAAGAACAAGAGGGAAATTTAGAAAGAACTCATATGTGATATATCACAAGAGATTTACAAAGAGTGCACGATGATTACAAGATGATTATATGATGATCCTACAACTACTACAAGGCCTCCTTTATATAGGACTAGGAGGTTATTACAAGACAAACATTCTAGATAAAGCAAACCTATCTTATATGGCAAACTTATCTACAAGCGGGTCCCTCCGGCATGTGAAGGACTTTAGGCAAAACCACTAAAAAACACCTGAAAGCATGTGAACGGGGTGATATATACATGGTGTAGTATGAGGGAGCATGTGACGCCATGTGACTGTATTGTGTTACATATGAAGAAGCATGTGGAGGCATGTGGAAGCATGTGAAAACAAGGTGAAGTGGGGCCCGGATAGCATGGAAAGATGTGAAGATTTGTTTTGGCATGGGTAGAATATTTTTTGAGAGTTTTTGGAGGATTATGGTAGGAAAACAACGTAAAGTGGGGCCCGAATAGTATGAAAAGTTGTGGAAATTTGTCTTGGCATGGGTAGGATATTTTTTAGGGTTTTTGGGTTGGTAGTGGAGGATTAAGGGGGGATTAGCAAGGATTAAGACAATTATCCTTTATCGATCATAGAATTGTCTTCCAGGCATCTTTTCGAAGATCTTGTGAAGTAGCGCCTGGAACTTGATGGTTCTTCACTGCTATGTTCCTTTCCCTTTCGACTGAGAGATGTAATTCGCAACTTTAATCTGGAAATGTCATTAGTGATCTTTTCTTGGATGACTTCATATGGTGTTTGATATTCCCTTGCTGCTTCCCGGACTCTTTCCCAGTGAGGATGGGTATTGGTATAATTTCAGCTTGCCCATTCATTTGGCCATATTTCTTTTGGGATGCACCTATTTTGTTGAAAAATGATTTTTTGTGCCTCGCTATACTCTTCCTCCTTTGAT
>MCJB01051432.1:0-27816 GCA_002018475.1 Nicotiana obtusifolia | reverse complement strand
AGATACTCTACTCTTAGAAGGTAGCAGTACGTATATTGTTTCCCCTCTTATGGGAGGATTGATATGTTATTATTTCACCATGGTAGTATGACTCTTATGAGTCCAGCATGCATTATCTATTTTACTCTACCGAGCCGCGCTATAGTCGGCCGGGTATGGCACCTATTGTGCAACCACTGATCAGTTGGGTATGATGATGAGGAGGCCCATAGAGGCATATGTATGAGATGATGATGGCCCACAGAGGCGTATATATGTATATGATGATTTTCAAAAGGATATAAATATATGTATATGCATATGCATGTCAGGCATGACATGGTTAGTCGCCCTCAGAGGCATTCAGATGGTACATGTTGTATGTCTCTTACCCTGATGCTTATTATTGTTCTTGCATTATGTTTCCTGTCTTACATACTCAGTACATTATCCGTACTGACGTCCTTTATTTGTGGACGCTGCATGTCGTGCTGCAGGTCCAGGCAGACAGATAGACGAGGCTTCCCCACCACAGTAGGCTACCCAGTTCAGCAGATATTGGCGAGAATCCATCCATCGGACTTGCCACAGTCTTGGTATGCATTTTGTTGTAGGCATTATGGGCATGTCGGGGCCCTATTCCGACGTAGGTTGCATTATGTATGTTTTTGTAGAGGCTCATAGACAAGTGTCAATTTATGCATAGACAAGTAATGGGTTGGCTTATGTACAGTTGAATTGCCTTGTCGACAAACGTATATATTTTATTTTATGGTTTTGTATTGCAGCCTTATGGGCCATATTATGTATATAAGTATGTTTGTATCATGGCATGACGTCTCGGTTCATTATAATTATTGTTCGAGATTATATGCATATGACAAGCCTTATAGATAATAAGGAAAGTTAGATAAAGGGTACGCCGATGCCGTTGAGTAGGGTCCGGTGCCAGTCGCGGCCCTCCGGCTTGGGTCGTGACATGAGGTATTTACACATCATGAGAGTCAAGAACACTTGTTCAAGCAAAAGGATCTGAATTTGAGGCAGCAGAGATGGTTGGAGCTGTTAAAAGACTATGATATTACCATTTTGTATCATCCTAGGAAGGCCAATGTGGTGGCCGATGCCTTGAGTAGAAAGGCGGTGAGTATGGGTAGCCTTTCATATATTCCTGTTGGTGAGAGACCACTTGCATCATATGTCCAGGCCTTGGCCAATCAGTTCGTGAGGTTGGATGTTTCGGAGCCTAGTTGGGTTCTAGCCTGCGTAGTTTCTCGGTCTTCCTTATTTGAGCACATCATAGAGCGTCAGTATGACGACCCCTATTCGCTTGTCCTTAAGGACAAGATTCAGTACGGTAATTCCAAGGAGGTTTTATTGGAGTGATGGGGTGTTGCGGATGCAAGGTCGGATTTGTGTGACCAGTGAGGATGGGTAGCGTGAGTTGATTCTTGAGGAGGCCCACATTTCGCGGTATTCCCTTTATCCGTGTGCCGCAAAGATGTATCAGGACTTGAGGCAGCACTATTGGTGGAGGGGAATGAAGAAAAATATAGTGGAGTTTGTAGCTCGATGCTTGAACTGTCAGCAAGTGAAGTACGAGCATTAGAGGCAGGGCGGTTTGCTTCAGCGGCTTGAGATTCCTGAGTGAAATGGGAGCGTATCACCATGGACATAGTTCTTGGACTCCCACGTACTTTGAAGAATTTGATGCTATTTGGGTGATTGGGTATCTGTTCGCTAATTTTGCGCATTTCATTCCGGTTATGACTACTTATTCTTCGGAGCAGTTGGCTGAGATCTATATCCGTGAGATTGTTCGTCTTCATGGTGTGCTGGTGTCTATTATTTCTGATCGAGGCACGCATATTCACATCATTGTTTTGGAGAGCAGTGCAGCGATAGTTAGGCACATGAGTTGAGTTGAGTAGAGCATTCCACCCTCAGACGAACGGACAGTCCAAGTGCACCATTCAGATATTGGAGGATATGCAACACTCTTGTGTTATGGATTTTGGGGGTTCTTGGGATCAGATCCTATCGTTTGTAGAGTTTGTCTACAATAATAGCTACCAATCGAGTATTCAGATGGCTCCTTATGAGGCCTTATCTTGATCTCCGATTGGTTGGCTTGAGCTACGTGAGGCTAGGTTGTTGGGTACTGATTTGGTTCAGGATGCTTTGTACAAGGTCAAGTTGATTTAGGATCAACTTTGCACCACACGATCTAGGCAGAAGAGTTACGCCGATCAGAAGGTTTGTGATGTTGCGTATATGGTGGGAGGGGAAGGTATATGCTTTGATTTTCACCCATGGAGGTTGTTATGAGGTTCGGAAAGAAGGGCAAGTTGAGCCCTCGGTATATTGGCCCTTTTGAGGCGCTTGAGAGGAGTGGAGAGATGGCCTACGAGCTTACATTGCCACCTAGTCTATCGAGTGTTCACCAAGTGTTTCATGTTTTTGTGCTCCGAAAGTATTATGGTGATCCGTCTCATGTTTTGGACTTCATCACAATTCAGTTAGATGGAGATTTCACTTATGATGTGTAGTCGATGGCTATTTTGGATCGGCAGGTTCGAAAGTTGAGATTAAAGAACATAGCATTAATGAAAGTACAACGAAGAGGTCAGCCAGTCGAGGATGCTACTTGGGAGATCGAGCGCGAGATGTGAAGCAACTATCCGCACCTATTTGAGACTCTATGTATGATTCTAGACGCGTTCAAGGGCGAACATTTGTTTACGTGGGAGAGAATCTAATGACCCGGTCGGTCATTTTGAGTATTGTAGCCCTGTTCCCCCAATTATTGCTCATTCTATGTTCGTTTGTTTATATGTGACTTTCTGGGGTAGTTTGGGTTCCGGAGATGTTCCGAAATGAATTGGGACACTTATTCCCAAGGTTGGAAGCCAAAGTTGAAAGAGTTAACCGAATGTTGATTTATGTGTAAACGACTCCAGAATGGAGTTTTGACGGTTCCGATAGCTTCCTATGGAGATTTTGGACTTAGGAGTATGTCCGGATATTGATTTGGAGGTCTGTAGGTCGTTTTGGCTTGAATTGATGAAAGTTGAAAAACTTAGAAGTTTAGCCAAGAGTTGACTTTGTTGATATCGGGTTTAGATTTTGGTTCTGGAGTTGGAATAGGTCCGTTGTGTCATTTTTGACTTGGGTGCAAAATTTGCGATCAATCGAAATTGGTTTGGTGTGTTTCGGCATTGGTTTTAGAAGTTGGAAGTTCAATAGTTCATTATGCTTGAATTAGGGTGCGAGTTGTTTATTCGATGTTTTTTTATGTGATTTGAGGCTTCGACTATGTTCATATGATGTTTTAGTATGTATTGGCATGTTTGGATGGGGTCCTGGTGGCCTCGGGGTGAGATTCGGATTGAGTTTTGGCTTTTGGAGTTGTTGATATGGTATCTGGTGCAGCCTTCATCACGTTCGCGATGAATAGATCACGTTCATGTGGAGTTGATCAGGGGGCAGGAGGATTTTGTTCTTCGCATTCGCGGATAAGGCCGCGCTTTCGCGAAGATCTAGTGGGTCTGAGCATCGTGATCGCTGGAAGGGACTCGCATTCGTATAGAAGGATGAGGCCGATTGGGAAAAAGGCATGTAAGCTTTTGCGTTCGCGAGAGGGTATGCGTTCGCGTAGGTATTGGATCAGTGGTCGCCGCATTCGTGAGGGAGGTGTCGCGTTCGCATTAGAGGAATCGACAACTGGGGATTTTTGTGCTTCGCAAACGCGAGGCAATTTCCGCGTTCGCGATAAAGGGAAACTAGGTAGACTATTAAATCTCAAAAATGTGGGTTAGAGTATTATTTCATATTTTGACTTGGGGAGCTCGGCTAGGGGCGATTTTTGCGAGCGATTTCACTACAAATCAAGAGGTAAGCTATTTTTGATCGCTTTTGTCTAACAATATATATACCCATTGATTTCTACACCTTGATTTGTGTTTTTAATGTGAAATTTGGGGGGTTTTGGACAAGGGATTGAGAGTAAGATATGGGGGTTTGAGGGCTGATTTGTGGTCGGAATTGGATGATCTTGGTATGGTTTGACTCTTTAATGGGTGTTTAGATTTTGTGAATTTTGTCTAGTTCCGAGGCGTGGGCCCGGAGTTGACTTTTTAAATTTGGTTAAAGAACTTATATTTATCGTATGGGATCAATTCCTATAGCTTGTATTGATTATATTAAGTTGTTTGTGACTAGATTCGAGTGGTCGATAAAGAACTTAGCTTTATCGTGTGGAATCAGAGGCTGATTCGCAAGGAAAGTGTTTCTTGGAGAATTGAGTTACGCACTTTGAGGTAAGTAATACTTCTAAACCTGGTATATGGGTATGAATCCCTGGAATACATTTTATATGGTTGGTGTTGGGGTGACGCACATGCTAGGTGTCGGGTGTGTGGGCGTGCACTGTGGTAATAATTATGCGGATGATTATGTGGTATTATGTAGTTATCTAGTCTTGTGTCTATCAGTGTAATTCCTACGTGTTAAAGTAATTGAGCTTTGATCCATGTTAGAAATCATGTTTAGGCTATGTGCCTATTCTGTTGAGACCCACTGAGGCCATTTTCACTTTTGCGTTATTTGCTTAAGTTGCAATCATGTACACAGTCAAATTTATTTATTTCATATCATACAGTCTCTGTTATCATTTGTTGTTACATCATGTTATCATTGTTTGGGCTGAGTAGTATGAGAATTGTGAGCCCGTGAGGCTAGAGGGATTGATGACTAAGTTGGGGCTTAAGAGCCGGATTGTGCGTGATATTTATGGGATTGGGTTGCATCCGCAGTAGGGCCTTATATGCTTATTTATGGGATCGGGCTGCATGCTGCAGTAGGCCACGTTAGCTTCATATTAGTGCTTGGGCAGGATCAGCCCCTCCGGAGTCTCACATACCAGTAGTGAGCGTAGGTACCAAACAGTGCTGAGTGATTGTGTGTGATGAGTGGGAGTGTGAGATAGATAGATTGAGTACTCTAAGAGTGTGAGTACCTTAGATTATCATTGTGATGCATTACATTTGACATACATGTTTGACATATAGGCATAGAGATGTAACATTCCTCATGTACTTGGCATATTTTGTCAGTGTTGAGCTTAAGTTGTTGAACTTGAAAGCATGCCTAAATTTCTGTATTGTGTACGAGCTGAATATGGATGTTTCTCTGAGTTGTTGCTGTCAGTATCTTGTTATATCAGTGTTGTCATTATTTTGATGCGGACTGCAACATTCTGAGCTCGTCACTGCTTTCAGCCCAAGGTTAGTCCTGTTACTTATTTAGTACATTGGGTCGTTTGTACACATACTACACTCTTCACTACTTGTGCAGATCCAGGTACATTTGGATACGGTGGTTGCTAGAGTGGTGACAGTACCTGTTCGGAGATCTTGAGGTAGCTGCTATGACGCCCGCAGACTTTGACTCTCATTCCTTCTATTTTATTTCAGTACTGTTTTATTTTCTCAAATAGTTGTACTAGAGTTTAAGACTATGTTGACATTAGTAGCTTATGTACTCAGTGACACCAGGATTTTGGGATTTGGTTTCACTGAGTTTCAGTTCTTTTAATTAGTTATCTATGAGATTTTTCATTGTTGAACTTGTTGAAAATCTTATTTTTAATTTAAATGCGTAGTTATTATGTGATTTTCGGCTTGCCTAGTAATATGATAGGCACCATCATGACAGGTTGGGATTTGTGTCATGACACTTACACTGTGTATTGTGATGCGTCGCGTATTGGGCTTGACGCGATGTTGATGCAGGACGGTAGGGTGATAGCCTATGCGTCTCAGTCGTTGAAGGTTCATGAGAAGAATTACCCTATTCAAGATTTAGATTTGGCAGCCATTGTTCACGCGTTGAAGATTTGGAGGCATTTTATGTACGGCGTTCCATGAAAGGTCTTTACTTACCATCAAAGTGTCCAACACTTGCTTAACCAGAAGGACCTTAATTTGCGACAGTGAAGATGGTTAGATTTGCTGAAAGACTATGGTATCACCATATTATATCATCCAGGGAAGGCTAGTGTGGTGGCCGATCCATTGAGTAGGAAGGCTGAGAGTGTCGATAGTTTTGCATGTTTACCGGTAGCGGAGAGTCCAATAGCCATGGATGTTCAGGTTTTGGCCAATCAATTTGTGAGCTTAGATGTTTTGGAGCCCAGCCTGGTTCTTGCTTGCTTTGTGGCATAGTCATCGTTGTTGGAGAGTATCAAGGCTCGCCTGTTTGATGATCCTCACTTGATGGTGCTGAGGGAGATAGTTCAGCGGGGCAGTGCTAAGGAGGTTGTGATTGGGGATGATGGTGTTATGTGACTTCAAGGCCAGGTTTGTGTTCCAAATGTGGATGGGGTGAGAGATTTGGTCCTTGAGGAGGCTCACAGGTATCACGAAGATGTACCTTTACTTGAAATAACACTATTGGTGGCGGAGAAAGAAGAAAGATATTGTTTCTTATGTCTCTCGGTGTTTGAATTGTCAATACGTAAAGTATGAGCATTGGAAACTAGGAGGGTTTACTAAGAGATTGGAGATACCAGAGTGGAAGTGGGAGCACATCACTAGGGATTTTGTAGTAAGCATGCCACAGACCTTGACGAAATATGACGCAATCTTCATTATTATGGACCGGTTGACTAAGTCCGCACACTTTATTCCGGTGGTGACTTCCTATTTTCTGGAGTAGTTGGCTCAGATTTACATCCGGGAGATTATCCGCTTGCATGGCGTGCCCATTTCCATCATTCTGACTAAGCCATGCAACTCATAATGTAGTTTTAGAGAGCGGTGCAGCGAGAGTTGGGCACACGGGTATAGTTGAATACAGCATTCCATCCTCAGATGGACGGGCAGTCCGAGCGCACTATTCAGATCTTGAAGGATATACTATATGCATGTGTTATGGATTTTGGAGGTTCATGGGATTAGTTTCTTCCATCAGTAGAGTTCGCCTACAAAAAAAAACTTCCAGTAGAGTATCCAGATGGCGCCTTATGAGGTCTTATATGGGAGGAGATATCGTTCTCCAGTTGGTTAGTTTGAGCCTGGGGAGGCTAGATTGTTGGGCATTGATTTGTTCTGTGATGCCTTGGAGAAGGTGAAGCTGATCTAGGAATGGCTCCGCACAGCACCGTACAGAACAGTTATGCTGATAGAAAGGTACGTGATATTGTATATATGGTGGGTGAGAAGGTTTTGCTCAGACTTTCGCCCATGAAGGGTGTGAAGAGGTTCGGGAAGAAGGGAATTTAAGCCCTCGGTATATTTGTCCTTTGAGGTGCTTGAGAGAGTTGGGGAGGTGGCCTATAGACTTGCAGTACCACCTAGTCTATTAGGTGTTCATCTAGTGTTTTATGTTTCTATGCTCCGGAAGTATTATGGTGATCTGTCACATGTTTTGGACTTCAGCACAGCGCAACTGGACGAGGATTTGACTTATGTTTTGTAGTCGAAGGCTATTTTGGGCCTGCAGATTCGGAGTTAAGGTCAAAGAATATAGCGTTACTGAAGGTGCAATGGAGAGGTCACCCGATCGAGGAGGCTGCATGGGAGGCCGAGCAGGAGATGCGGAGCCGATATCCACACCTATTTAAGACTCTGGGCATGATTCTAGACCCGTTCTACGACGAATATTTGTTTAAGAGGGAGAGAATGTATTACCCGGCCAATCATTTTGTGTATTGTAGCCCGTTTGCCTAATTATCGCTTGTTCATTTGTTGTTATGTGACTTGCTGGGGTAGTTGGATTTTTTTTGGGGAAGTTTCGAAGTGAATTGGGACACTTATTCCCAAGGTTGAAAACTTAAATTGAAAGAGTTGACCGGAGTTTGACTTTTGTGTAGGCGACTCTAGAATGTAGTGTTGATGGTTCCGATAACTCTGTATGGTGATTTAGGACTTAGCCGTATCTCCGGAGTTGGATTTGGAGGTCGGTAGGTTGTTCTGGCTTGAATTGGCGAATGTTGGAAAATTGAAGGTTTGGAAGGTTGAGAGTTTGATCGAAAGTTGACTTTCTTGTTATCGGGGTTGAATTGTGCCGTTTGGGACTAGTTTGCAAAATTTGGGGTCATTCGGAGTTGATTTTATATGGTTCGACGTTAGTATTAGAAGTTGGAAGTTCATTAGTTTAATTAGGCTTGAATTGAGGTGTGATTCGTGATTTTAATGTTGTTTGAGGCTCTGAGAAATTTCGTAACGGGTTTTAGGACTGGTTAGTATATTTGGATGGGGTCCTGAGGCCTCGGGGCTGTTTCAGATGCTTGACGGATTATGTTTGGACTTAGGGAAAATGCTGATGATTTGTAGGTTTTGGTGCAACTGCACATGTGAGAATTTTGTCGCATGTGTTACACCGCAGAAGTGGCTGGGTGATTGCAGGAGCGGGATTGGATGGAGCTGGGGAGGAACGCTGGTGCGAGAATTTTTCCGCATCTGCGAGCTCGCATGTGCGGGAGGTGAGCGCAAAAGCAAGGTTGAGCGGAAGTGTTGCACCCTATTTTGCACAGGTCAAAACAAATTTCAACTAGTAGTTCTTCTGATGTTGATAGAATAGAGTCTCCACCTAATTTTAAGGTATATTAAGGTACCTATGTGTTTGTAAGATTGTTATCCTAATGGTTTGCTAACCGGTGAGATTTGGGTAAGGGTTCTACTTATTCTTAGGGGATGGTGTTAGGCATCCCTTAAAATCAACCCGAGGTAGCTCCTTAACTTAGGCTAGGTTCGGAGAAGTAAAGGACGTATACTCTGCTTGGTCGAGTGCTTAAAGTATGTAAAGTATTCTAAGTCTTGTTTAAAAACTACCATTTTGAAAAGAGGGTTGTGCGTGCACTTTGAAAAAGAGTTATAGGTTCTATAAGGGTTTTTAATCTATGAAAATCCTTTGGAAACGTTTGTGCTTACAAAGTTGAGAAGAAAAATCTTGTGAAGGACTTTTACATTTTGAAAGGAAGTTTAAATGTTTTATCTTTTAGAAATGTTGTTACATATGTATAACTTGGTGAAATAAAAGAACACTATAAAATATACCATTGATTGGGATGGGTATACCTCTTTTGAAAATTGATTTCAATTGGAACTTGCGTTTAAAACTCATTGACATTCATTTGCAATCACCGGCTATGTTTGGATTCATTTTCTTGAAAATCAGATTCATAATTATCTTTGCGATTCTGATCTTTTCAAACAGAATTCATTTTTCATTTGAATCTGTTCGTATCCAAACTCACTGAAGAGGTTAGCTATAGTAGATCTTTCATTTGTTGAGAAAATAAGTGATTAAAACATTAAAAGTGTTAAAGCAAAAGAAATTTTAGATTTGGATTCTTTTACCTATGGGCCTTGGTTTGCCTATGTCTCCTAAACAATCAAAGCATCAAATAATATTCAATAGAAACGTTAGCTTCAAACAAACATATTCGCAGAATTAATAAAATAACAATAAGTATCCTCTAAAAATTAGAGGGAGGGAAAGGGAATGGACTCTTGACATTCGGCTGGTGAATGGTCAGGCCCAGTAAATTTCACACGAACAACAGACTTCATCTAGCGAGAAGGCATTCTAGACTGGAACTTAGGCCTGAATCCAAAGAACTCAACAGGCCCAGTTCAAGCATGCATACGAAAGAAATAAAAGATAACCAGTGAAAATCAATATGAGGCACAACAAAAATAAATAACAGCAATTAATAATAATGCAGTGGATCCAATCCTCATTTGTGTTAATCCTATAAGGATTAATGAGAATTATTAACCAAAGGCTTGGAGTAAAACCTTATTTATGGATAAGATATCCCTTTGGACCCCTGGCACTTCAGAATTCACAAGGGTCTCAGGGACCCTGAGCAGTAGTACTTGTGTAAGGGAGGGGGTATCTTAACCACAGACCAAATTTCACACCCAAATACCCTTAACCAGTTACTTTCAATTTTCCCAGAGGCTTAGACACAAATGAGGTGTCAACTTAGCAATTAACATAAAAGTATCAGTGGACAGAAAAGTTCAGATACACAGAATTTCAACATAAACTACAGAGAATATTATCATTAGAGTGTAAGGATATGAATATTTTAGAATCAATCACAACATTAACTTTAGGATCATAACCCAAAACATGAAGGCAAGCCACTGTAAATAGACTTATATGGTCCAGTAGTATTAATGACCTTAAGGTTGGTCATAGCATACATTAGGGCACTTAGAAGGTTACCGCACAGATGTAAAACCAAAGAGAATTAATGGTAAACTATCAGTAAACCAATTTCAAGTTCAAAAGTGCCTAGTCGAGTGATCTGAGCATTGGTAAGTGATAGGGAAAAACACATGCCTTAATTTCATTAATTCTATTAAGGGCTTAACATTTAGGATCCTTAACTAGTTTCATAGTACTTGAACAGAAATTGCAGTGATCTTCAGAACATTCAAGAGTTGGCATATACATGGTCGAGAGCTTACGTCACTGAACACCTATACTACCAGCCTATTTCAGGCTTCTTAATAGCAACCATCAAAATTATCAAGATGAGTAGGAAGGTCAGTTTTAATCTAGTTCAAATTTAGCAGCATGATATCTAATTGTAGTATGTCAGATTTCCAAACTATTTCAAATTCAGGATTGAGTATAGACAAGAACATCAACCAGATATGAGACAGCGGGCAGTGATATTCATTCTTAGTGGATGGGAACATGATAAACACATCTTAATTAGTTTACTTGAGCCTATGAGTGACCAAGTTACACCAGTAAAATTCCCCTTTCAGATCTTTTGTTACTCAAGTTGTTAAGTTAATTAGGTAGACAAGATTCAATTTTCTTCTTCCATAGAGCAATTTTCAATAAAAGAACACAGTAGGTTAGACATAAAACTTTCTCAAATGAAGAACATGTAATGTTTCAATGAGCATTAATGGACACGCAGAAGAAAAAAGTATCAATAAGAGTCACTTAACCAGCATATAGTAAGGTTCTAGATGGTCACTGCCACAGAGTTCATATGATATGAATGGCTTTAAACTATTCAATTAAGATCATTAAGTCAAATGTTAGTCATGAACTCTGGTGAGTATCATTTTTATTGAATCAAAATAGTATGGTATAACATTACAAATGTAAGGATCAACATAGCACATTGCAACAAATACGAACTCTCAACAGGATATTAGGAAAGGTCTTAAATCATAGTTGAATTAGGTTAGCTAAACATGGTAGTACAACTGTTATTTATCTGATCGAGGTAGAGCATAAATAGAATTATCAAAAGATTTTAGCTCAGCTAGTGACAAAGGTTAAGCAGGACTTATTCATGAGAGTATTAGTCATTACAGAAAATATTTAGCTAGATAAGTTATGGGAGATGGAGTTCATCAACAACCCAGACTGGTTAGTAGTACCAGAATAATCATAACTTCTTAGGAAATAATCAACTCAATCAGTGAATATAGCATATAAAAATAGAACATAACAAACACAATTATAAGCTAACTAATATATATCATGAACCAAAGGTGATCAACAGAGAGAATATCATAAACACAAAATAGCACAATTAATCAAAGATAGAAAGAGGGTTAGTGTAGACTGATCTTCTGCAGAGCAGCAAACCAAGCAAGAGTCTTTTTGTTAGCCGTTGGTTCCGGACAAGGTCAGCCCGTATTGGGCCTGAATTGTGGGCTAACTTAGCTGAAATAAAATTTAATTCATCGCCACATTGAGATTAGTCAATTAATTGCAATTGCAGCTGTTTACCCTTGGCTTCGGATAACAGTTAAATTTGTACGTGGTTTTAAGGACACGTGATTTGGTTTGATACAAACAAAGAATGAATAAAAATAAAGACTACATTCAGTAAGTAAATTGAGAGAGAATGCAAACCACAAATCTAAAATAGCTTGACCTTGATATAATTCTCTAGGATAGACAAATATGAAGCAAATGGATAAAGAAAATAATTAGAGCAGACTGTATTTTTGTATATTGATCATTGTTTTTCTGATGATCCTTTTTACAATCACAATGCCCCTTTATATAGGGAGGAGAATGGTTCTTTTACAAGGTAAAAATCTATCTACAAGGTAAAATATCTCTTGAATTACTTATTTCAACGTCTTTGCTGATTTCCGCCGCGATTCCCGCTGAGATATTTACGTATCACGAGATTTCTAGTCCTTCCGTTACGCAAATCTAATAATTTTACCCTAAGACATTTTACCCTAATCGACCTCAATGATTTCGTCTCGGATATCATGGCTTCGAGTTTCGTTCCGATGACGCCTGGTCTCGACCTTCGTTCCTTGATGTCTCGACCCCGGCCTATCGAGCAGTAATTCTAATCGACACCAGCCGTATTCATTCGAACCCGATATTCCCTATGCAGGCGATCCGAGTTCGACCCCATACAATAGCCTTAAAGGTTAATCTTAATTAATTCTAATTAAACGTGATAAAATATAATAGTCAAATACATTATAAATTATTGTAATTAATTATTTATCTATTATTAGACTGTGTTTACTAAATTATGAAACTAATTTTGGATTAAATAAAGTAATTAAGTGTCACGACCCAAAATCTAAGTAGTCATTATGACACCTAACCCAACCCGCTAGATAAGCCAATTAACAACTACCCAATTTAATGAGTTTTATTGAGACAAATAAATGATAAAATAACTGAACTTAACACATTTCCCAAGGACTGGTAGTACAAATCATGAGCCTCTAAGATTTAGAGTTTGCAAAGCTCGTATGAAATAAATTACATCATCTGTCTAAAATATATATATGAACATATTAAAATTCTAAAGCTACCTTGACCGAGAGGTATCTACGAGGAACGCAAGTACATCTTCAAATCCAGCTCCCATCGTGCACAGCAACATCATTATCTCACATCTGCACGCAAGGTGCAGAAGTCTAGTATGAGTACAACCGACCCCATGTACTCAATAAGTAACAAACCTAACCTTAGGTTGAATGTAGTGACGAGTTGTGACAAAGGGTCAGAGTCCAACTCCAGTAACTAGCAACAGTCATAACAATAACCAATAAAATAGTCATTAAAATAACTCAGATGTAAGATGCTCAACTCGTTCACAGTTACGAAAAGATAGGCATGGTTTTCAGGTATAACAGTAAATCCCAAATCTTTCACCGGAAACACCAAAACGTATGAGTAAGTTTGAAAACTGTGATTTCTCCTAAAAAAAAAACCTTTCAACGATAAATAAGATGTTTCTTTTTCAGATAGCATGAAGAAAACACATCTTTATGCCTACATGTCAATATACAGGTGAAATCAGAAATGTCACCAAAGTCAGGTAGGGGAAGGAAATGCATCTCTATGCATGTATCTCAAGTACGCATGTCAAATGCAATGCATCTCAATGATGAATTGATGTACTCACACTCTCAGAGTACTCAATCTCGCTGTCTCGTACTCTCACTCATTATGCTCGATACTCAGCACACTCAGTCACTCAGTACTGTACAGGGAAGATCCAACCCAAACATAATAACTGCTAACAACTGTGCTCACTAGGGGTGTACAGCCTCCGGATGGGCTTCTTCAACCCAAGCGCTGTAATCTGCACGGACAACTCATGTGCTATAGTATCAATTATGGATCCGCACAGACAATTCACGTGCTATAGTATCAATATTTGGATCCGCACGCACAACTCATGTGTTGCACGAAAAACTCATGTGCTATAGTATCAATATCTAGATCCGCACGGACAACTCACGTGCTGCATGAACAACTCACGTGCTATAGTATCAATAACCTCACAATTAGGCCCCCAGCCTCACTCAGTCCTCAATCTCTCTAGTCTCTCGGGCTCATAACACTCGTGCTAAGCAGCCCAAATCAATGATATGAGATGCGACAGTATACAATAACAGAGACTGAGACATGATATGCAATGATGAATACGACTGAGTACATAATTGCAATTAAACAAATAACTCAACAGCAAGGAACGACAACTATGGGTCCCAATAGAGCCAGCATATAGAATAAACATGATTTCTAGATAAAATTATAGCTCAAGTGCTCTAACACATAGAGTATAGTAAAAATATTTAGATAAGATAGCTACACAGTTCCATGAAATCGACTAAATCCCAACTCACACGGTGCACGCCCACACGCCCATCACCTAGCATGTGAATCACCTCAACATCAATCACATAACACGTAATTTGGGGTTTCATACCCTCAGCACTAAGTTTAGAAGTATTACTTACCTCGAACAAGCCAAATCCAATACCGAGTAAGCCAAGCTATGCTTCAAAAATGCCATCCCACGTGTACCGACCTCTGAATGGCTCAAAACTAGCCGCAAGAAACTCAAATACATCAAATAATGCCAAAGGATATAAACTCAATCGATAAAGGTCGAATCTTTAATCAAAAGCTCCAAATCCACCCAAAAGTCCAACCCGGGCCCGCGCCTCGGGACTCGACAAAACTTATAAAATCTGACAACCCATTCATTTACGAGTCCAACCATAATAGTTTCACCCAAATCCGACTCCGAATCGATGTTCAAAATTCAAAAACTCACTCTATGAAACTTTAGACTAAAACCCCCAATTTCTCTTTAAAACTAATAATCCAATTACCAAAAACAAAGCTAGAATCACAAAATATAATCAAAACTGAGTAGAGAACACTTACCCTAATCCACATGGTGAAATTCCTCTCCAAGGTTGCCCAAATCGAACTCCAAAATCCCAAAAATGAGAAAGGAAAACGACCAAGTCTCTAAAATATTGGTTCTGCCAGCATTGTTCTCACATGTAAAGAAAATAGCTGCTTTTGTGGCGTCGGTTTTGCGACCACAAACACGCTTCTGCGGACAACAACTGGAATTTGCCTATTGCACCTGTGGAACAAATTCCACTCTGCGCACATGCAGGCGCGGCTACTGCTTTTGCTGTTGCGATGAATCACGCTTCAGCGACCTAACTCTCTGCTTCTGTGATGTCGCAGGTACGGAACATATCCCGCTGCTGTGGTTTTCATGCCCAGCTGCCCTTTGTTATGTTTCTGCGGTGATGGCGTCCATGCGGATTTGTGGTAAATTGACTGATATTGGGTGATTCTGATATAGAACTCGATGATGCTGAGTTGTGGAGCATAAATGTGGAAGCTTTGACTATGCAAGTGAATCTTTTATCCCTTGTTATGCATTTTACATGCTTTGTGTTGATTTCTAATATGTTAATCTATGATTCTATTATTTTTTGATGATGTAACTACCAAGATTAGTTATCTATGTTGAGATCATAACTCATGATTTTATAATTGATGATATTGCATCTTGTTGTATTCTTGTTGCAAGTTATTGTATATATTACATAGATTCTCTAATTAGTGAGTATCACATGAGTTGAAACTCGTCACTACTTCATCGAGGTTAGCTTTCATACTTACTAAGTATATGTTGTCCTATACCCATACCATATTTCTGCATATTTTTTGTAGATTCGATCGTTGATGACAGTGGATTCTAGGAGTGAGGTATAGAGGATTCAAGGTAACGCTTCATGGACGCCACAGACCCTTGGAGTCCTCTTCCCTTATATTTGCACTATTTTTATTATATTCCAATAGTATGATATTATTGAGACATCTTTATGTATTTGGTTTAGAGGTAATGACTATGTACTACCTGGTTTTGGTATTTTGGTTTTATGTATCACTGTGTTAGCTATTGTCGAAGCTTCATTCTACTATTTATGTTAATTCTGACATATTATATATCTTGTTTCGTTATTTTTATATTGTTGTGTGATTGGCTAACCTAGTCTTGCAGATTAGGTACTATTAGTTTTTTCGTGGGATTTTGGTTGTGAAAAATTGGTATCAGAACCCTAGGTTCATATGTTCTAGGGGTCATGAGCACGGATCGATATGGAGACGTTTGTGCTTATCTTTGAAAGGCCAACGGATTGTTAAGCAACTTCACTTTCTTTCATTTTTTATTGCACGGAATTTTGAGCTTTACCTTCTATTCTCTCACAGGTGATGAGGACATATTCTTCCAAAGCAGTTGAGTAAGACCAATGCCCCTGCCACATCGGTGAGAGGCCGGGGCCGTAGCAGAGAACGAGCTGGGACACACACTACATCTAGAGGTCTTACTACAGTATCCACTGTGGAACAACCAGTAGCTCCAACTGAGTAGCAGGTGCCCGATCATGTTGAGCAGGTGGGACCAGATCAGACAACTGAGGGACCTAGATTTACACTTGACTTCAAGAGACTCTAGCTCACTTTATAAGTATTTTTGGTAGCTTGACTCAGGAGAGATTGATTACGGTTGCACCTGCTACTTCATAGGCTGGGGGAAGAACCCAGATTCCCACCGCATGTACACCAGATCAGTTGGTTCATGGTTATCAGACCCCGAGTGTTCTATCGGTGTAGCTAGTCATTGTAGTTCAGCGCGAGATAGGGCTAGCCTTGACTTCAGAGGAGCAAAAGAGGATGAAGAGGTTTTAGAGACTTCGTCCTTCCCATTTTAGTGGAGAGCCTATTGGGGATTCACATGGCTTCTTTGATTAGTATCACCATTTCTGCGCACATTGAGGTTAGTTGAATGAAACGGGGTTGACTTTACTACCTTCTAGTTGTCGGGGCCGGTATACAAATATTGGTAGACTTATAAGTTGAGTAAGACAACTGGCGCAGCACCACTCACTTGGTCCCATTCTTCAGCTCTTTTGTTGGAGAATTTTACCCCACAGACTCGCGCAGACGAGTTGCATAATAAGTTTAAGCACATGTTCCAGGAGAGTATGACTATGACCCGGTTTACTATGAGGTTTATAGAGTAATAACGCTATGCAGCTCTTTTGGTTCTAGTGAGAAGAAGAGGGTACATAGATTTGTTAAGGGACTCGCCTACATCTTTAGGTTTGGGAGGGAACGAGAGATGGAGATTGAGACCACCTTTCACTAGGTTGTGGAGATTACTAGGAGACAAGATCATCTTTGCTGGCGAGAGAGACGGAGAGGATCGGAAGGCCATGAAGCCTCGTAGTTTTGTAGGATTTGGTGGTGCCTAATCTATAGGCAAGGGTCGTCATGGTAGAGGCTATGTCAGTCAGCCAGTTCAGACACCACTTCAGGTTTCACGTGGTGCTCCAGCTAGCTATGGATTCAGAGTACTCGTACCGAACACTCATCCTTCTTGTGCACCTCTCATACGTGGTTCTTATAGTGGTTATTTCGGTAGTCCAGGGCATACTCAGTCCCAACAGCACATGCTTAAAGAGCTTGTTTTGAGTGTGGCAATGTGAGGCATATGAGGAGAGATTGTCCCAGGATTTGGATGAGTGTACCTCAGCAGGGTACCCGGGTTATGATTCCCACACTAGATGCTACACCACTTGCACATCTAGCTAGAGGCATTAGGTAGGAAAGTAGAGATCGTCCTAGAGGGGGAGGCCATGCCCGTTGTTATGCTTTCTCTGGTAAGACTGAGGTGGTTGCATCAGATGTAATAGTTACATGTATTATTTTGGTCTATTATAGAGATGCTTCAATATTATTCGATCTGGGTCTACTTATTCTTATGTGTTATCCTATTTGCATCATATTTTGATATGTCTCGTAATTCTTTGTATATTCCTTGTTAGGTGTCTACACTTGTTGGGGATTCTATTATGGTGGATCATGTCCACCGTTCTTGTGTGGTTACTATTAGGGGCTACGAGACTAGGGTTGATCATTTGTTGCTTAATATGATGGACGTTTATGTGATTTTAGATAAGGATTAGTTATCTCCATACCATGTTATTCTAGATTAACATGCTAAAACTTTGACGTTTGCTATGCTGTTGTTTCTAAGGTTGGAATGAAAAGGTTCCTTTGGTCATATTCCTAGTAGAATTATTTCTTTTCTAAAGGCTCAATAAATGGTTGAGAAGGGATGTTTGTAGTACTTAGCCTTTGTTAAAAATATCAGTGCTGATACTCATATGGTTGATCTAGTCCCTGTAGCGAGAGAGTTCCCAAATATGTTTCTAGCAGACCAACAGGGCATGCCACCCGATAGGGATATCAATTTTTTTTTTTTTTTTGATTTGGCACCGGGCACTCAACCCATACCTATTCCACCATATCTCATGGCTCCAGTGAAGTTGAAGGAATTGAATGAGCAGTTGTAGGAGTTTCTAGATAAGGGATTGATCAGACCAATGATTCTCCTTTAGGTGCACTTGTTTTATTTTTGAAGAAGTATGATGGTTCAATAACGATGTGCATTGACTAAAGGAAACTAAACAAGGTTACCATCAAGAACAAGTATCCACTACCTCGCATTAATGACTTATTTGATCAGCTTCAGGGTGCTATGGTGTTCTCAATAATTGACTTGAGATCAGGGTACCATCAGTTTTGAGCATTATGAGTTCTTGGTGATGTCTTTTGGTTTGACTAATTCCCTAACAGCTTTCATGCACATGATGAACAGTGCTTTCCAGCCTTATTTTGATTCTTTTATCATTATGCTTATTGATGATATCCTGGTATATACTCGTTGTAGGGAAGAACACAAGCAACATTTGAGGCTAGTGGTTCAGATTCTGAGGGAGAAGAAGTTATATGCTAAGTTTTCCAAATGTGACTTTCGGTAAGATTCGCTAGCATACTTGGGCGTCTAGTGATAGGATCAAGGTGGATCGGAAGAAGATTGAGGCGGTTCAGTGTTGGCCTTTTACAACCGCAATGATCAGGAGTTTCTGGGTTTGCCTGGCTACTATCATTGCTTTGTGAAGGACTTCTGGTCTATTACAGCTCCATCGATCAAGTTAACTCAGAAGGGCACTTCGTTCAGATGGTCTGGCGAGTGCGAGAAGAGCTTTCAGAAAGCTCCAGTTTGGGTATTGCCTTCAGGATCGGGATTTTATATGGTCTATTATGATGCTTCATGTACTGATCTTGGGTGTGTGTTGATGCAGGATGATAGAGTGATTGCCTATGTGTCACTCCACTTGAATCCCCATGAGAAGAATTATTGTATTCAAAATTTAGAGTTAGCAGTTATTGTGATGTGCTAAAGATTTGGAGGGATTACATATATGGCGTGTCTTGTGAGGTTTACATAGATTACCGAACTCTTCAACACTTGTTTAAACAGAAATATCTTAATTTGAGATAGTGGAGACTGATTGAGTTGCTGAAGGATTATGATAACACTCTTATGTATCATCCAGGAAGGCTAATGTGGTATCAAGTGCCTTGAGTAGAAAGGTGAAGAATATTAGGTGTTTGGAATTTATTCCAACTGTGGAGAGGCCTTTAGCTATGGATATTTAGGCGATGGCCAACAAATTGGTGATTGGATATTTTTGAGCCGAGCAGAGTCCTTGCTTGGGTTGTTTCACACTCATCCTTGTTTGAGCACATTAAGGTTCACCAATATGATGGTCCTCATTTGGTTGTTCTTAAGGACACGATGTAGCGAGGTGGTGCTAAGGAGGTGACTATTGGTGATGATGGTGTATTGCGACTTTAGGGTTGAGTTTGTGATATTAATGTTAATGGCTTAAGTGAATTGATTCTTGAAGAGGCTCATAGTTCATGGTATTCTATTTACCCAGGTCCTATGAAGATGTATCATACTTTGAAGTAGCATTATTGGTGGAGGAGAATGAAGAAGGACATTGTTGGGCATGTTTCACGGTGTTTGAACTGTCAACAGGTCAAGTATGAGCATAAGAAATTGGACGGTTTGCTTTAGAAGATAGATATGCTAGAGTGGAATTGGAAGCGCATTACTATGGACTTTGTGGCGGGGTTGCCACGGACTTTGAGGAAATTTGATGTTGTTTGGGTCATTTTTGATTACTTGACCAAGTTGGCGCATTTCATTCTGGTTATGACTTCCTACACTTCAAAGAGGTTGGCTTTGAACTACATCAGAGAAATTGTCCGGTTGCATGGTGTACCTGTTTCTATCATCTCAGACCGTGGCACACAGTTCACTTCGCGCTTCTGGAGAGCTGTTTAGTGTAAGTTGAACAGATAGGTAGAGTTGAGTCTGAGCGGACTATTCAGATCTTGGAGGATATGTTGAGGGCATACATTATTTATATCGGAGGCCAGTGGCAACCGTTTCTACCCATAGTAGAGTTTGCCTATAACAATAGCTACAGATCTAGTATCCAGAAGGCTCTGTATAAGGCCTTATATGAGATGCAGTGACGTTCTCCTGTAGAATGGTTCGAGCCTATGGAGGCTATGTTGTTGGGTGTAGACTTGGTTCATGATGCTTTATAGAAGGTGAAGTTGATTCAGGAAAGGCTTCGTATGGCTCAATCTAGGCAGAAGAGCTCAGTCAATAAGGGGTTCGTGATGTGGCTTTCATGGAAGGTGAGAATGTTGTTCTTAAAGTTTCGCATATGAAGGCAAAATGAGATTTGGGAAGAAGAGAAAGTTGAGCTTGAGTTATAATGGTCCTTTTGAGGGGTTGGAGAGAGTTGGCGAGTTTGCTTATAGACTTGCATTGTCTCCTAGCCTTTTGGGAGTCCATAAGTTATTTCATGTTTCTATGCTTCGGAAGTATCATAAAGATAAGTAACATATTTTGGATGAAAAATGGCTAAAGAGGAAGAGCTAGTGGCTATTTTAGACAGATAGTTCTGAAGGTCAAGTTTAAGGAGATCGTGTCAGTGAAGGTTTAGTGTAAAGGTCAACCAGTCGAGAAGGTAAAGTGGAAGACCGAGCATGATATGCAGAATAGATATCCTTACCTTTTTGGCATTTTAGGTTTAATTCTAAACTTGTTCGAGGATAAATGTTTGTTTAAGAGGGGGAAATACAACCCAGCCGGTTGTTTTGTGAATTTGAGCCTCGTTTCTCTATTTGATGTTTTCTATATGATTTATTGTTGTTTTGTAACTTCAGGGGTGATTGTTTTGGTTCCGGGGAGATTTACGAATGAATTGGAACACTTAGTTCCATTATTGGAAGCTTAAGTTGTAAGAGTTGATCAAGATTTGACTTTTGTATAAACGACCTCACATGGATGATTTGATTGTTTCAATAGGTTCGTATGGTGATTTTGGACTTAGGCATATGTTCGGATTTTTATTTGAAGGATCCTAGGATGTTTTTAGCTCTATGTGCCAAAAGTTTACAATTTGAAGGTTTGGAGAGTTCCTTAATTTGACTGGGAGTTGAATTTTCTGATATCGGACTAGGATTATTGTTTTGGAACTTAGAATGAGTTCATTTTGTCATTTGAAATTTGTGTACAAAGTATTGATGTAATCCTAATTGGTTAGGCTTGAATCGGATGCTTGGTTGGAAGTTTGGATGTTCTTAAACATAAGAGAAGTTCAACTTTTGATTTGATCCTTGATTCATTGATATGATGATATCGTATGTGCTTGGAGGCTTTGGATAGGTTTGGGTAGTGTTTATGGACTTTTTATGATGATTGGATGGGGTTCTCGATGGCTATGGTGAGTTTCGGATCACTCGAAGCAAGTTTGGATTTAGCTGATTCTGATAAGACTGAAGTTCCTCGCGTTCGTAATAGAAGCCTCGCATTCGTGATGACTATTTTGGTGTTGGGCAGGTTTGCTCTTCGCTTTCGCGCTTGGGGAGTCACATTTGTGAAGGCTGGTGGACCTGTTCTTCCCCTTCGCGCCAGGAGGGTTGCATTCGCGGTTGAGAGCTGGGAGCTGGAGGATTGGCATTCGCATTCGCGATGGCCTGATCATGATTATGTAGCTGGGCAGGATGGTTCATCGCGTTCGCGAGGGAGGTTCCGCAAATGCAAAGTGTATTTTTGTGGGCATGAGCTGTTAAGCTTAGCTTTGCGAATGCAAGGGAAGTGACGTGTTCGCGAAGAGTACCCCCTGGGCAATGCATGTAAGTGATGAATTTCGAGATTTTAGCCCATTTTATATTTTGAATCTTATACTTGGAGAGTGGAGATTTTGCTTGGAGATTCATAAAAGACTTTTGGGGTAGGTGATTTCCACTCATTTTTTGTATTATTTCAAGAATCTACATGGATTATTAACACCCAAAATACATAATTCTGAGAAAAATTTTGGTTTACCTACAACTTAAGAGAATGAAAATTGGGTTTTGAGCTACGCTTTGGACGTGGTTTTGGAATCTAAACACATATTTAGACTCGTGGGGTTATGGGTAGTCGGGATCTACGCCTTGAATTGGGTTTTAACCATGTACACCCAGATTGACTTTTGTTGGATTTTTTAGAGTTGAATAAAGATTAAACCTTTATTATCGTTACTGAGTTGTTTTTTACTAGATTCGAGCCTGTTTGAGGTGATTTCTAAGGGAAAGGAGATCTTAGAAAGTTGATTTGGGCTTGTTAAGAGAAGTATCTTGCCTAATATTTCGTTAGGAAATAACCCTTAGGATTTAACCTTATTTGTGTAATTCTAATATGTGCAATGCAACATATATGTAAGGTGACGGGCATATATGCAAGTGCTACATATAAATTCAGACCGGATTAGACTTTATGCTTCTATTATGCTTGTTTTAATTATGTGCTCTCTATGATAAATGTTTAATCATTTATATGAATACGTGAGCTTATCCTTTCCTTGCATGTTGTCATGATCGAAAATCCCAACCCGTCGTGATGGCGCCTAACACACTTTCCAAGCAAGCCGAACATAACAATATGAAACCAAAATAACAGAATCTATAGAAATAACACAAGTCTGAAAACCTCAATATAACAAAATACCGCTAATACATTATAAATCCCCCAGAACTAGAAAATAAAGAGTTATGAGCTCTATTACAGAAAAACAAGTTTGAGAAGGACCCAATATGATACTGTCTGAAATAAAGACAACAGTATATAAGAAAAGACAAGCCAAGGCTGCGGGCGAGAATGTAGCTCTACCTCATCTCTCGATACTCGGCGCAACAAGTAACTCTGCTACTGATAACTGGTCCCAACACCTGGATCTGCATAATTAAGTACTGAGTTTAGCATGAGTACAACCGACCAAATGTACTTAGCAAGTATCATAACTAAGCTCGGCGAGGCAAAAGAAGCAAGAATTTTAAATGATACTTGTTATAACCTATACAGTTTCATCAATTTAACAAGTACAGAACAATAATGTGATCAAGTCATAAAGCACAGCAAGAACCCTCCGGGTGTGTGTGTGTGCAGTTACTCAAGTTCTCTGTTCATGTCACGCCCCGAACCTGGGGGCGAGACCGGCACCCGGTGCCTCACTTAACCTTGCGTACCAACTTGCGACTGAGGGACTCTGAACATACAACGTCACACATTGTCCATAGGGCCACATTGCAAGACAATTTGTGGAACAAAGTATAAAACTGAATGGAAACTAGCTCTGACTGAATATCAATATAAAGCTAGACGAACAAGGCCTTCATAACTACTACAGCTAACAAACCAACAAAAATATATATCCAAGGCCTATAAGCCCAACATACTACACTAACTGACAGGATGTGTCTACAAGCCTCTACTAATGGATGTACTGTGGTCGGAACAGGGCGCCGACCTACCCATAATATATATACATATATACACAATATGTACTCAAAACCCTAGACCCAGCAACGCCGAAGGACGTGGAGCGTGCCGATCAAGCTGATCACGGACAACGCCTACGAAGGAGGCCTACCAGGCTTCCTATCCGACCTACATGCATGAAATGCAGCGTCTCCACGAATGGGACGTCAGTATGAAATAATGTACCGAGTATGTAAGACAATAGAATAACTGAAAGCTGAAACTAAACTAATAATATAATAATTGAAAGTAACTAGGAGTCAAAGATGATCTGAAGATACTATAATATTGTATATATATATATATAGAACCTCTGCTCTCTTGGAAGAAGAAAACACTTAACTGAATATAAAGTCCCAATAAGGGAGAATACTGTAACTTATGAGACTAGGATAATGTACATAAGTTCAGGAATACGAACTTCTCTTTATTCCTCGTTATCAAACTTATGTAGTTACGGGATCATGCCAAAATGAAGGAAATGTTTAGCCTTAACATACCTTATCACACCATTTCCAATCAAAAAGTTGAACTCGCCTCGTCACACCTTAATCTACAACAACGATAATAATACTATCATTATGTTATGAAAGGTACAACTATCGCACAACGAACGACAAGCTTATTTTGTATTACAATGGGCAGCATCTCCCCAATAATCCTTACTTCCTCCAAATTCAAGATAACACCAACAACGCAAGAACACAACAATAAAAACATATATACATTATTTTCCAACCGTATATACACCACAAAATACTATAAAATAGCCCAACACACCCCAATCTCTTCATACACAAAACAATCACCGTAGTAGTGTCAATCAGCCCGAAAATATTACGACGAATGACCAGCCCACCACCCTGAATTTATGTGGTGTTTATCCACACTATTTCTCCTCCAAAACTCCATAAAACAATAGCAAAACATGCACTCCAACAGCAAGACGAAACAGTCCGCTATAAGTGAATAACTTGAACTCACGGCTGATCACCATCCCATAAGTTCTTATAATTATAGAACGACTTTCCATACATCTCCAGCAGAAAAAATGGATGAAAGAGGGAAGTAAACTTATCTTATTTTTTGAATAACTCAGTTCCTATCTTGGTTCTTCAAACTCTAGTTTTTTTCTCCAACTAGAACTTGAAAAGGAGAGAAATTCAATTAGGGTTTGTGTGTAATTTTTTTGGGAGGATTTTTGCAGGGGTTTAGGTCTCGTTATTATGCCATATTATCAGTGTAATGTATGAAGGAAATAGATCTTTAAAAGGTCCCTTTGGACGACCCGAACTGTACCATTTTCAGACATATATAATCCTCTCATTTAAGCAAGTAGGTGATACACCTACTTGTCACTTAGCAGTATGCGCAGTCTCGCAAAAACGCATATATCTCTATACTCTGATGTCGTATTGACAAACGGTTTAATGTGTTAGAACATAGACTCATAGATCTTCAATTTGAAGGGTGGAACACCGCGTAATTTTAAGTATATTGGGAGAAAATCTCAGTTACATTTGGCCCAAATTTCAGTAAAACTTATGAATGTAACTTGTGATGACTTTCATCAATTTTTGTTCCACAACCCGCTTGACCTCAAAACATAACACACAACTATCATAAAAATAGAATAAATTATAATATAAATATTTTATCATGTTAAGAACCCTAGTCTCACCCCAAAGGTACGGGTTATAACATTTCCAACTTGTCGACTTTCGACGAAAAATTATTTTCTTCAATTCCTTAGTTTCTGAACCTTCCAACCCTT
The DNA here is from genome assembly GCA_002018475.1 of Nicotiana obtusifolia. Classification (NCBI taxonomy): domain Eukaryota; kingdom Viridiplantae; phylum Streptophyta; class Magnoliopsida; order Solanales; family Solanaceae; genus Nicotiana; species Nicotiana obtusifolia. The sequence goes on along the minus strand of MCJB01051432.1, from coordinate 2,479 downwards.
TTTTACTTGTTGATCATGATCTTCAATATTTGTAACCTCCGAGGTAGCATGATAACTTATTTTATATACTTCCAAAGTTGATCTCCAAAACAAACAGATGTAATGCAAATCCAAAACAAACACTAGCCAGACTTTCCTCAACTTTTCCATATCCGTACCAAACCACGGATTAGTTTTTCTCAATATGCGCGTGTACATCATCAAGAGAGAAACATGAGAGGGTGACCTTAGGGGGATGGATCCATATCCACATACATGCACAACCAATTGAACGTGTTATTAGCCTGGCGTAGTCACAGGCTCAATATCATAATCCGCCTGTCGTGGTAAACAGGCATAACAATATAATTTTCCTGTCGTGGTCACATGTCATACAACACAATCCGATGGCGTGGTCACAGGCATACAATACAATTCGCTCGGTGTGGTCACATGCATACAACACAATCCACCTGGCGTGGTTATAGGCATACAACACAATCCACCCAGCGTGGTCACAGGCATCCTGTCCAAATCATATCACACAAAAGCAAATATACAAGAATACATGTATGTGATTAATGAATAACATATCTCATGCTCCAGGATTGGGATAAATGACATGATAAAATGTAGGCAAGTGCAAAGTGTGCTACCGTATCTCAAATCGGCAGTTTCATCATAGAAATAACAATTATCAAGTTCATTCAAGGAATTAGCCTCTATGTAACCTCAAACATGTCTCGAATAGTTCACAACAATGTAATAAATATGAGAAACATCATAGCTTAAAGCTTAGCAGTCATTTATAGGCATATCATAGCCTAATCACTACCCCGAACATTAATAAATACCCAGGTGCTTGCACATGGTCTCAAATCCCACATATATGCACACCTGTAGCACGTAGCTATCACAAATAATTCAAGCAACTAGAGTGTGATACCCCGTAAATTCGCCTACTTGATTGTGCCGTGATGTGGCAAGTGTGTATGGGCCTAAGAGTAAGAGAAATATTGAAAAGTATTGAAAATAATAAGGAAAAGAACAAAAGGGACAAAAAGCGTTCCCAATGTCAAAAACGCGATCCGCGAAACACACATGCGGATCGCGAATCTGTCGCGAAGTGAGGTAGAAGCCTGGGTTGGCTTCTTGTCGAAAAAGCGACGGCAAAGTGAAGGAAAGCGAACCGCGAAATGGGAAAAGCGGTTCGTGAAATCAACAAGGCCATCGCGAACACGGACAGTAAGCCCAGGCGAGAAACGCGACAGAAACGCGGTTCGCGAAATGGAAAAGCGAACCGCGAAACTGACCCCCCCCCATCGCGAACTGAAACAGAAACTTGGGTCGTGTTTCGCGACCAAAAAGCGGTCCGCGAAACCAAAAAGCGAACCGCGAAATCCCTCCCCCACGTCGCGAATTTGAAAATGTACTGGAATTGAATTTCTGATTCTTTGACCTATAAAAGGGGCTTTAACTCGTTCATTCTTCATTTTTATAAGACCCAAAATATCAGAAAGCTCCCTAAGAACATCTCTCAAGAACCCATGACCCCCAATTAATTCCTCTTCATCCAAACACAAGAAATTGAAGAAGGAAAGCATAAAACTGAAGAAGTAAAGAAGAAGCCTAAGCTGGAGCTTGTCTTTTGCAAACCCAAATCAAAGGCAAAACTTAGAAATTGAAGAACCAAGAAAGGAAGCTAGGCTAATCAACATGCAAGGTAAGTTCCTTCACCCATTCTCTTAGAAATTCTTGAAGACCCAATGCATGCATGTAAGAATCCATGAAATTGGGAATGGAAGTTATGGGTCTAAGTTAAACACCACCCATAGAGTGGGTCATGAACAATCTTGAATTGCATGTGTCATAGAAATGCTTATTAAGTCTAAGAGGGAAGAGATTTAGGGAAAACATCTCATGAACTTCAGGAATTAAGAATAAGAATAGTGGTATCTATGAAGTAACAATTGGGGTGTTCCTAATTGTAGATTAAAGGATTGAATGCTCTTCCATAATCTTGGAAGCGGAAGCTAAGTATATACGCACCAGGTATGTAAGACTATAACGTTCTTTCTTTTGCACGATTCATGTTCTATACAATGTCTCATAGAAGCCCCAAAAGTATACTCTATTCTTAGAAGCCAAGGAAGCTTACATTGATTCCCTCCTATTATAGGAGATTCTATATGTCAACGTTTGGTTGCAAGTGTGTTGTTTGATCAGCACAATTGATGTGAGAATTAAATGCTATGTTCGAACGATAAGAGAGAACGTAAGTCACGAATGAATTGTTATGGATTGAATGTATATATGTATATAATATATATATAAATATGTGTATATATATGAATAAATGATCGAATATGATTGACTTGAGAAAAGAAGTAATGAGAATAACAAGAAAGAGCTTAAGCCTTAAGTGATTGAATGTTTATGAGTGTTTATATATGATTGAATGTGTATGATCACATCTAAGGAAGAAATGATTGAATGAACT
>MCJB01051431.1:25548-28419 GCA_002018475.1 Nicotiana obtusifolia | reverse complement strand
CCACTTGTCCGACTGTTGCTGAGCAGTTTTTGGATACCAAACGGACCTCCCTAGAAGGTAATTTTAATGTGGCCGATTTCCCCTCTTTTGCAATCAATTTCGCTACAGCATCCGCTGCTCTAGCTAATTGTCCATTTTTTCCAAATGTGATTTCTATGTTATGTATGGTCGTGCCTAAGGGCATATCGGTTGAAGTAGATTCTTCTTTTGATCAATCAAAACCCCTTCCCAAACTGTACAAGCTTCTTCCAAAGTATACGACTTTCTAGATGTAGCTGATGATATCTATACAGATGGATCTATATATATCGTAGAATGAAGTACCACATGCGTGGATATATATATAAATCCAAATCTGCCGAATCACTCATGTTATGGTCTTCTACATCCTGGGCTTTCCCGTTCCGTCATCTGGCTTATGTTCTTCATGTAGCATTCAGACCAAATGACTCTATGAAATTACGTTCGATACTTTCACATCTTATGGGTAACATAGGAGACATCTCTATTTTTCCCGCGGGTAATCTTTAGAATTCTCACTGCTTAACTTTCAATTTGCCTCTGACCATCAAATGAAATGTGAATAACTCGTCCTCCTCTCTTTGAAAGAAGGGTTGCTTCCGGTTCTGTCGGTGCTTGAAATAATTTTGTCTTCTCCATATAACTACATCTCTAGAGTCAATAATTTTATATGAGGAACTACTGAACTCAATCACTTGCTGCTGTTACTCTTCAGTTTTCTGTTGAGGTCTATCCTGCAGAGGTACTCAAATTGGATCAGTGATAGATTTCTAGGTTTCGTCGTAAACCTAATTGGTTATTTTCAATTACGTAAATCAATATTTCAAACTGCACTCAAAGGTAGGGCATTTCCCATTTTTATAGGAACTTCTGTACCAGAAACAATGGTATCTCCAGTTATAGCCCCTCTGGGATGTAAAATATATATCTTCTCACCATCCCCATAGTGTATGAGACAAATGTATGCATTTCGATTAGGGTCGTATTCTATGGTTACGATTCTACCATATATGTCTTTTTCATTCGGTCGAAAATCGATTTTACCTCAATGATGTTGTCCATAGATCAAATTATTTCGTGGATTGGATTTCACTTGACTGCCTACGGTTCCATTGCGTGTGCTCGGGAATGTATCGCCATGCTATTAAGTATTTTTATTTAAGTTCTTTTCTTTCTAAGAGGTGGAATAGAATAACCTGGTTGAAGCGTAATGATCATACGTTTGTAATGCATTGTATGTCCCATAATAGGTCCCATTCTTCTACTCTTTCCCGAAAGTGGATGACTATTCATAGCTATTACCTTGACACCAAAGAAGAGTTCGAGCCAATGCTTTATTTCTATCCTAGTTGATCCTGATTCGACATTAGAAGTATATTGTTTTTTCCCATTAACCGAATACTTTTGTCTGTAAATACTGCATATTTGATTCCATCCATAAATCGATTTTCTTCCCTATGAGTTATAGTCACAATAAGAATGCTAGTTCTTACTGTTTATATATTATGATATGAATATACCACATCAATTCGTTATGTATGGATGATGAGATTCCATTGATACAGAGCCAATTCCAAAAGACTTATTAGAGGGTCCCATTGGTGTGCATCCAGTAGGAATTGAACCTACGAATTCGTCAATTATGAGTTGGGCGCTTTAACCATTCAGCCATGGATGCTTAGCGGGGATCCTCGTACATGGTGAATAACCAAATTCCAATTTAAATGAAATCTTTAGGATAAATCAATGCAATTTAGGAGGAACCAATGAGAGGACATCAATTCAAATCCTGAATTTTCGAATTGAGAGAGATCGAGAATTTGCACCATTTCTTAGATTCATGGACCCAATTCAATTTAGTGGGATCCTTCATTCATACTTTTTTTCCACCAAGAACGTTTTCTAAAACTCTTTGACCCCCGAATTTGTAATCCTACTTTCACGCAATTCACAGAGTTCAACAAGCAATCGATATTTCACGATCAAGGGAATAATACTCTTTGCAGTAGCGATCCTTATATATCTTATTCCTATACCTATGAATTCCATTGGACCCAGAAATGATACATTGGAGGAATCGGTTGGGTCTTCCAATATCAATAGGTTGATTGTTTCGCTCCTGTATCTTCCCAAAGGAAAAAAGATCTCTGAGAGTTGTTTCCTGAATCCGAAAGAGAGTACTTGGGTTTTCCCAATAACTAAAAAGTGTAGCATGCATGAATCTAACTGCGGTTCGCGTTGGTGGAGGAACTGGATCGGAAAAAAGAGGGATTCTAGTTATAAGATATCTAATGAAACCATCGTTGGAATTGAGATCTTATTCAAAGAGAAAGATCTCCAATATCTGGAGTTTCTTTTTGTATATGATATGGTCATCCGATCCGCAAGGACCATGATTGGGAATTGTTTGATCGTCTTTCTCTGAGGAAGAATCGAAATAGAATCAACTTGAATTCGGGACCGCTATTCAAAATCTTAGTGAAACACTGGATTTCTTATCTCATGTCTGCTTTTCGTGAAAAAATAACAATTAAATTGGAGAATTTCTTCAAACAACAAGGGGCTGGGTCAACTATTCTATTAAATAATATTAAGCATGTTTCCCATCTCTTCTCGAGAAACAAGTGGGCTATTTCTTGCAAAATTGTGCTCAATTTCATATGTGGCAATTCCGCCAAGATCTCTTCATTAGTTGGGGGAAGAATCCACCCAAATCGGATTTTTTAGGAACATATCGAGAGAGAATTGGATTTGGTTAGACAATGTGTGGTTGATAAACAAGGATCGATTTTTTAGCAAGGTACAAAATGTATCGTTAAATATTCAATATGATTCCACAAGATCTAGTTT
>MCJB01051430.1:255647-277078 GCA_002018475.1 Nicotiana obtusifolia | reverse complement strand
AAAAGACATGTAGAGAGACAGTTGTTGCCTGGCATTTACTTTTGGGGCCTAACCACGAAGGTAGGTCCAAACCTGAATGACATTCCATCTATTCCACCACCTATAGCAAAAGGATATTGTACGAGGTCGAACTCAGGTCTGCCCATATATAGTCAAATAGGGCTCGATTTTATACGGTCAATGTCCATCATGGTTATGGCTCGATAAATCGGGGTGGAGACCAAATGACGTTGAATTAGAGTACGAAGCCAGGATGACCGAATCATCAAATTTGGAAGATGAAAGGACCGGAAAATCTGTGATCGGTGAGTATCACGGCGGGAATTTTGGCATCAATCAATAAGACCGTTAAACCGGCAAATCAAGGGATATTTTACTTTGTGAATAGATTCTTACCTTGTATAAAAGATTATCCTCCAACTATATAAAGGGGCAATGTAATTGTCCAAAGGGCATCTTATGAAAATGATCAATACAAAGAAAAGAAAATAGCTTTATTTATTTTTACACATTACTTTATTCTTCTGGCTCCATTTATATTAAAAGAATCAGTCAAGGCCAGGATTATCCAAGGCTTGTGGTTTGCATCTCTTCTCCATTTATCCATTGACTTTAATTTCGGTTATATTATTCGTTATTTGTATTAAACTGAATCACATATCCTTAAAACCACATATAAATTCAATTGTATCCAAAATTTAGGGTAAACAGTTTGGTGCCGACCGTGGGGCTAAGGATAATAGTGAGTGTTTGATACAATTTTGTCACGCAAATTGTTTTACACTTGTTCTTCGAAGTATCTCTGATTTCAGGTTACAATACGGCTATGTCGCCTTCTCAATCTATACCTTTGTACGTCGATAATGAATTCGATCATCAAGGAGAAAACAACAACACAGCACCTGGTGAGGAAGTTCCAATCGACGCTAATTCACAAGTGGCAGTCGATGCAGATTAAACTATTGGCCCGTCAAATAGCGTTCGTAGGGAACCTCGCTCAATAACACAGAATCCAAAAAACAATGAAAGGGACGGGATCAGCCTCAGGATGATCTTCGAAATGCTGCAAGCTCAGCAGGCAGCCATTGCTCAGTTACAAAATCAGAGCCAAATATCGAACAAAGCTGAGCTTGGCCCTTCTCGGGGAACTATTCCTAGGAATGAAACAGTTACGGGAGAGCCGAATGAAGGTGAATCGGGGGTAAACTCTAGGATTATGAGGATGCTCGAGGAATTAACCAGATGAGTTGAATCCATAGAGAAAAAAATCGAGGCAAATGACAAAAAGGTGAAAACGTACAACTCCAGGGTGGATCAAATCCCAGGAGCACCCCTGATATTAAAGGGCCTGGATTCCAAAATATTTGTACAAAAACCTTTCCCATCAAGCGCCGCTCCAAAACCAATACCCAAAAAATTCTGCATGCCGGAAATCCCCAAGTACAATGGAATGACCGATCCGAATGAGCATGTAACCGCATACACATGCGCTATAAAAGGGAATGACTTGGAAGATGACGAGATCGAATCCGTTCTTTTGAAAAAGTTTGGGGAAACCTTGTCGAAGGGAGCCATGACATGGTATCATAACTTACCCCCTAATTCCATTGACTCCTTCGCTATGCTTGCAGATTCTTTTGTAAAAGCACACGCAGGCACCATCAAGGTTGAAACGTGAAAGTCGGACCTATTCAAAGTCAGACAAAAGGATACCGAGATGCTCAGAGAATTCGTATCTCATTTTCAGATAGAACGGATGGACCTGCCACCAGTCACTGACGATTGGGCTGTTCAGGCCTTCACCCAGGGGCTCAACGTTCGAAGCTCGACGGCTTCACAGTAACTCAAGCAAAACTTGATAGAATATCCTGCCATCACATGGGCTGATGTACATAACCGATACCAATCGAAAATCAGAGTCGAAGATGATCAGCTTGGAGCCCCTTCGGGATCCATTTATCCCGTCAGAACTCATGATAGAGTTTGAAGGGATATTTATCGTGAACCAAGGCTGAATATAGAACGGCATCGGCCATACCATGGGGATAGAAAAATCACTATAGCAAGGCAAAAATCCCAAGACACGAAAGGAGAAATGATCGAGGACAGAATAATCAAGGGCCCATAATTAAAGGCAACTTCGAGAGAACCACCGGTCATTAAGAGGCACCACTGTTATCAGAGTACAATTTCAATGTTGATGTGGCTACTCTCGTATCAGCTATCGGTCGCATCAAAGACACAAAGTGTCTTCGACCGTTACAATCGAATCCAGCCCAAAGGGATCCCAATCTGATATGCAAATATCACGGTACTCACGGACATAGAACAGAAGATTGTTGACAATTGAGAGAGAAGGTAGCAAGGTTGCTCGAAAACGGATATCTTCGAGAATTCTTGAGCGACCGAGCGAAGAATCATTTCGAAACTAGAAATAAACAGGCAAGTCAGGAAGAGCCACAACACACGATCAACATGTTTATCGACAGAGTAGATACCCCTCAAGGTCCGATGCTGAAACGCACCAAGATATCCATCACCAGGGAAAAGCGCACTAGAGATTACGCGACGGAGGGGATCTTACATTTTAGCGAGGAAGATGCGGAAGGGATTATGCAACCCTACAATGACACACTAGTAATATATGTGCTTATACACAGAATTAGAGTAAAACGCGTATGATCGACCCAGGCAGTTCGGCTAATATAATCCGATCATGGGTCGTGGAACAACTCGGCCTGACGGATCGAATTGTTCCTACAGTCCGAGTACTCAATGGGTTCAATATGGCATGTGAAACCACCAAATGCGAAATAATTTTATCGATAAACACTGCCGGAACCATCGAGAAATGAAATTCTGCGTAATCGGAGGGGACATGAGGTACAACGCTCTATTCGGCAGACCATGGATCCATGACATAAGAACCGTGCCTTCAACGCTGCACCAAGTGTTTAAATTCCCATCAACGGATGGAATTATAACGGTTTACAGGGAACAACCGGCTACGAAAGAAATGTTCGCGGTGGAAGAAATAACACCAGCACCAACAGTTCCTTCGCAAAGGGTCGAGAACAAGATAAAATAGCAATCACAGACATCATCTTCGACGAACGTAGATAAACAAAGATATGTCGAGGATGACGATTACGGAATCCCAAGATCTTTCATCAGCCCCGATGAGTCCGATGCCACCAAGTCAGCGGTTGAGGAACTCGAGCAAGTCACACTCCGAGAAGACTTTCCCGAACGAAAGGTATATCTGTGCTCGGGCCTAAGCTCCGAGCTCAGGACAAAATTTATCCAATTCCTTATAACTAACGAAGATTGCTTCGCTTGGTCCCATCTTGATATATCAGGTATACCGCCAGAGATAACTACTCACAAGTTGAGCCTAGATCAGAAGTTCTGACCGGTCAAGCAAAAAAGGAGGCCTCAGTCTGAGATCAAACACGCATTCATCAAGGATGAGGTAACTAAACTTCTAAAAATAGGGTCCATTCGGGAGGTCAAATACCCAGATTAGCAAACGTAGTAGTAGTCCCTAAAAAAGGGAATAAACTAATAATGTGTGTAGATTATAAGGATTTAAATAAGGCATATCCAAAAGACACTTTCCCTTTACCCAACATCGATCGCGTGATCGATGCTACCGCTGGCCATGAGACCCTTAGTTTTCTCGATGCTTACTCTGGCTATAACCAAATACGAATGGACCCGGCTGATCAAGAAGAGACATCCTTCATCACTAAATATTGCACATACTGTTACAACGTGATGCCATTTGGGTTAAAAATGCAGGAGCCACTTACCAACTCCTAGTAAACTGAATGTTCAAAAAACAACTAGGAAAAACAATGAAAGTTTATATTGACGATATGTTAGTTAAGTCCCTGCGAGCAGAGGACCATTTAAACCATATGCAGGAAACATTCAACGTGTTGAAGCAATACAACATGAGTTGAACCCAGAAAAATGAGCGTTTGGCGTGGGCTCGGGCAAGTTCCTCGGTTTCATAGTCTCGAATCGTGGAATCGAGATCAACCCCGAAAAGATCAAGGCTATCGAGGATATCACAGTCGTAGATAATGTGAAGGCTGTACAAAAGCTGACAGGCCGTATAGCCGCTTTGGGACGATTTATTTCAAGATCATCCGATAAAAGCCATCGATTTTTCAATTTGTTGAAAAAGAAGAACAACTTCTCATGCACACCAGAATGCCAACATGCTTTAGAAGAGCTCAAAAGGTATCTGTCTAGCCCGCCCTTGCTACATAGACCAAAGATAGGTGAACAGTTGTACCTTTACCTTGCGGTCTCGGAGGTAGTGTAAGTGGAGTTCTAGTTCGAGAAGAGCAAGGTACGCAATTTCCAATTTATTATGTTAGCAGAACTTTAGGCGAGGCCGAGACTAGGTACCCTCACTTGGAAATACTGGCACTCGCTTTGTTGAGCGCCTCCAGAAAACTGAAGCCTTATTTCCAGTTCATCCCATATGTGTTGTAACGACTTACCCGTTAAGAAACATAATGCATAAACCCGAGCTCTCCGGCCGATTGGCCAAATGGGCTATCAAAGTAAGCGGGTACGATATTGAATATCGACCCCGAACCGCCATCAAATCTCAAGTGTTGGCAGATTTTGTTGCCGATTTCACACCATCCCTAATACCCGAGGTCAAAAGAGAGCTACTGGCCGGATCGGGGACTCCTTCAGGAGTATGGACCCTGTTCACGTGCCTCGAACGCGAAAAGATCGAGGCTTGGCATCATGCTAAAGCCCCCAAACGGTAACACAATTCGACAATCTATCAAGACTGAAAAGTTAACTAACAATGAGGCAGAGTATGAGGCCATGATTGCCGGTATAGAACTAGCCAAAAGCCTGGGAGCGGAAATAATCGAAGCTAAGTGCGACTCCCTTCTTGTGGCAACTCAAGTCAACAGAACATTCGAGGTCAGAGAAGGAAGGATGCAAAGATATTTAGACAAACTACAAATTACGCTACATAGGTTCAAAGAATGGACCTTACAACACATACCTCGAGAGCAAAATAGCGAAGCCGATGCCCTCGCCAGTTTGGGATCATCGGTCGAAGATAATGAGATCGAATCCGAAAAGGTCGTACAGCTCATGAGGTCGGTAGTGGAAGAAGGCCACGCGGAAATCAATACGACGAGTCTAACCTGGGATTGGAGGAACAAATACATAGAATATCTCAGCTCCGGAAAACTCCCCTCAGATCCAAAAGAATCAAGAACCTTGCGTACAAAGGCGGTCGATTCTGCTTGTCCGATAATGGAACTTTATTTAGAAGAACGTTCGACGGCCCCCTCGCGATATGTCTGGGACCGGGTGACACGGAATACATTTTAAGAGAAATCCACGAAGGCACTGATGGGAACCACTCCGGTGCCGCACCCTAATCCGAAAAATAATCAAAGCTGGTTATTATTGGGTCGACTTGGAAAAGGATGCGAAGGAGTTCGTTCGAAAATGTAACGAATGTCAAAGGCATGCCCCGAATATCCATCGACCCGGAGAGACGTTACACTCGGTCTTATCACCATGGCCGTTCATGAAGTGGGAAATGGACATCGTTGGCCCTCTTCCCTACACGCCAGGTAAGGCTCAACTCATTCTATTTATGAATGATTATTTCTCTAAATGGGTGGAAGCGCAGGCATACGAGAAGGTTAGGGAAAAAGAAGTAATCGAGTTCCTTTGGGACCACATCATATGTCGGTTTGGAATGCCATCAGAGATCGTGTGTGACAACGGGAAACAGTTCGTCGGTAGTAAAGTGACAAAATTCCTCGAAGATAACAAGATCAAAAGAATTCTATCAACGCCCTACCACCCCAGTGGGAATGGACAAGCTGAATCTACCAACAAAACAATACTTCGAAATGTCAAAAAGAGGTTAACCGATGAGAAGGGTAAATGGAAGGAAATATTGCCCGAAGTCCTATGGGCATATCGCACGACCGAGAAATCGAGCACAGGAGCCACTCCTTTTTCCCTGGTTTACGGTGCCAAAGCTTTGATACCAGTCGAAGTCGGTGAACCAAGTGTAAGATTTTGCTATGCGACCCAAGAATCGAACCATGAGGCTATGAATACGAATTTGGAACTATTGGATGAAAGAAAGGAAGCTGCCCTCGTTCAATTGGTCGCTCAAAAACAAAAGATCGAAAGATACTACAACAGGAGAACCCATCTTCGACACTTCAACATCGGAGATTTAATACATAGGAAGGTCACACCCAACACACGAAATCCGAATGAAGGGAAATTGGGACCAAACTGGGAAAGACCTTACTCTTTCATAAAAATCACCGGAAAGGGATCCTACAAGCTTGGAACAATGGATGGCAAACAACTACCAAACAACTGGAACATAAGTCACTTGAAACGATAATACTGCTAAGGTACGATCCTTCATTCCTTATTATTATTTGTTTTTATTCTACATCAGCAAAACTAACATTCGCAGGTAACGAATAAAGTTTCCTTGACTCGGGGAGTACGGGATATTAGGACTAAAAGCACGCGTTGCACTCTTTTTCCCTTGAACCGGTTTTGTCCCAAACTAGGTTTTACGGCAAGGTTTTTGACGAGGCAACCAGTAAATCGTGCTAACTTAGATTTGAAGGCCGATAAAAGTTCGGTGACAATAATATTCGATGTTAATCATCAATGGACCTCAAATATTGGAGGGCTGCTTGACTACTTTGGCTTGGGAAAACATCTCTAGAATCAAAGATCATTAGGATTCAATGTAAGAGTCAACGGCCAAAGGAACCGTGCCCAGATAGATTAATCGAACCCCAGCTTAAATTATACAAGCACATGAACGAGAATAAAGATCTCTTATATACAAATATCTTATCTCCGATCAGACAAGCCTAAGGGCCACTTTAATTTTTTTTTCAAATAAACACTGTTTCACTTGGGAACTCATCGAAAAGCAAAATCACTCGAGGGGGAATAAGACCTACTAAGGCAAAACCCGATCCTTATAAAACTAAGGCCATTCCGAGTAAATAAAACTCGAGGGGAAGTAAGACCTACTAAGGCAAACCCCGATCCTTAAAAGGCTAAGGCCACTCTGAGTAAACAAAACTCGAAGGGAAGTAACGCCTACTAAGGCTAACCTCAGAAAGCTGAGATCATTCCGAGTTAATGAAATTTGAAGAGGAATAAGGCCTACTAAGGCAAACCCCATAACCTTAAAAGGCGAAGGACATCCGAGTTAAATGAACTCGAGAGGGAACCTACTAAGGCAAATCCGAAGTTTCAGTGGCTAAGGTCGAATCGAGCCAATAGAATTCGAGGGGACAGAAAATTTACTTAACCAAACCCTAGGTTCTAAGGCTAAGAGTTACGCCAAGTCAATAATATGATTGAAAGCTAAGGAAAGGAGGAAAGAAAAAAGTTTTTTCTTTTATATATGCAACGAAGTATATTTAAAAAAGTGGACATTTCATAACAAAAGAAAGGAAAATAAAGGGACGCCTCATTCTTCATAGCTCTCAGAATCATCCTCCTTCGGGAAAGCTAACCTTCTGGCTTCGATCTCGGTTTTTTTGGCATCTTCGATCTCTGCTGATAGATCAAAGCCTCGAGCATGGATCTCCTCGAGGAAAAGCCGGCGAGCTTGCCACTTCATGTGATCAACCATATTTCTTGATTGATCTTGAGCGGCCTCGGCATCGGCCTTGTACTGGGCCACCAGCTCATCAGCCTCGACTTTGATCACAGCAGCCTCTGATTTAGCCATTCGCAGCTTGTTGGTTATAGCATCTCGATTTGAGGTCATCACGCTGACTTGAGACTGGAGTTCATCGGTGCTCCTAGTCAGAGCCTTGATCCTCCCATTTGCTTCCCCCAGTTGAGCCTCTGCTGAAACTAACTGAGCATGGAAGGCCTCTTTTTCTGAAGCCAGCCGATTCGTCTTGTTCCTCCATTCATCGGCTTCAGCTCTAGCCGTGCTTACCTCATATCGGAGTTGGTTGATTTGATCGAGTTGTTGCCGCACCTGCTCGACCAAGCCGGAATTGTCTTTTCGGACGAGATCTAATTCGGCCCGAAGGTTCATCATCTCCCCTTCGAGCCGCCCACAGCATCTCGATTCTTCCCGGTGGCGAAGGAAAGCCTCATGGTTAAGTACCGAGGCCTGCAAACACAAGAGGAAATATTGCAGTTAGCTAAAATTTTAAAGTGCAAAACAATAAACACCAGATAAGGCTTATCAGAAAATTACCCTATTCAATACCTGCTGAGCTTCGTTGAACAAGCAGGATGCNAGACAAGCCTAAGGGCCACTTTAATTTTTTTTTCAAATAAACACTGTTTCACTTGGGAACTCATCGAAAAGCAAAATCACTCGAGGGGGAATAAGACCTACTAAGGCAAACCCCGATCCTTAAAAGGCTAAGGCCATACCGAGTTAATGAAACTCGAAGGGGAACAAGACGTACTAAGGCAAACCCCGATCCTTAGGCCATTCAAATTAATGGAACTCAAGGGAAAAACCTACTAAGGCAGATCCCAAACTTTAAATGGCCAAGGCCAAATCGGGTTAATAATTCAAGGGGACAGAAAATTTATCAAGGTAAACCCTCAGTTCTAAGGGTAAGAGTTAAACTAAATCAACAATGAAAACCATGGAAAGAAGGAAAGGAAAAAGGGCTTTTATATATACGCACAACAAAATACGATTACAAAAATGGACATTACATTACATAATGTCAAAAAGGAAAAGACAGGGGCGCCTCATTCTTCGGAGTTCTCGGAATCATCTTCCTCCGGAAAGGCTTGTTTTCTGGCTTCGGCCTCGGTCATTTTGGCATCTTCGATCTCGGCTGATAGATCGAAGCCCCGAGCATGTATCTTCTCGAGGACGAACATGCGAGTTTGCCACTTCATGTGATCAACCAAATTTTTTGATTGATCTTGAGAAGCTTCAGCGTCAGCCTTGTACTGGGCCACCAGCTCATCAGCCTCAACTTTGGTTGCAGCAGCCTCTGATTTCGCCGTATGCAGCTCGTTGGCTAAAGCATCTCGATCCGAGGTGATCACGCTGACTTGAGACTGGAGTTCATCGGTGTTCCTAGTCAAAGCCTCGATCATTCCATTTGCTTCCCTCAGTTGAGCCTTTGCTGAAACTAACTGAGCATGGAAGGCCTCTTTTTCTGAAGCCAGCCGATTCGTCTTGTTCCTCCATTCATCGGCTTCAGCTCTAGCCGTGCTTACCTCATATCGGAGTTGGTTGATTTGATCGAGTTGTTGCCGCACCTGCTCGACCAAGCCGGAATTGTCTTTTCGGACGAGATCTAATTCGGCCCGAAGGTTCATCATCTCCCCTTCGAGCCGCCCACAGCATCTCGATTCTTCCCGGTGGCGAAGGAAAGCCTCATGGTTAAGTACCGAGGCCTGCAAACACAAGAGGAAATATTGCAGTTAGCTAAAATTTTAAAGTGCAAAACAATAAACACCAGATAAGGCTTATCAGAAAATTACCCTATTCAATACCTGCTGAGCTTCGTTGAACAAGCAGGATGCATCCACTTCAATACCGGGCCGGTGCGAGCTGGTTACGAGATACATTTGTTTGATTACGGACAAGGTCCTCAACAAGGTCAAGGAGGACTGTAACTGGATCGGCAAGTGTGTGGTCATTCCCTTACCAGAAGAGGCGATCACCACCCACGTGGAGGGTTATTTAAGTGTTTACACTTACCCCTTCACGTTAGGTCCTTTGGACCCGGTTATCGTTGCCTTTTGTAAAAGGTACGAAGTGACTTTAGGTCAGATCCACCCCTCTTTCTGGAGAATAGTCATTCTCCTTTTTTTTTTTGTAAATACGATCGACGGACATCCTTTTACCATCGATTATCTTCTACGATTATATAGTCCCCGACTTTACCGAGGGGGATTAATAAAACTTGCTCGCTGGGTGAGCGAAGCCCCCTTCTCTAGCATCAATGAGGATAAAGATCGGGGCTAGTTGGGCCGATATGTTTGGGTGAAGACGTCGGATCTGACCCCGGCCGAAGATATGCCTTTTGCCAAGAAATGGAACATGAACCGTAAGTGTTTCCCTATCTCTCAATTTGTTCAATATTTTTCCCATCGTCACATTAATAACCAATTTCCTATGATGTAGCCGTATCTCGGATGTCGGCCACGATTCCCTATCTGAAGGAATGGGTTGAAAAAATAGTTTCCCAGAGACCTTATTCAGAACGCGCTTGGCGCGAGCTCTCGAAGGGCCGATGAGAGGCCCGACTCCATGGTGAGGCAGGTTAAACTCGAGCTCAGCATTTTAGGTTATTGATTTCTAATCCGTTCCACTCTCCCTTTACAAGTTTATCAAAGGACGTTGAAATGAAGCCGGCGTCCACAAGCGTTGAGGTTCCCTGCGAGCCCCCTGCTTCAGCGCAGGAGAAAGAGAAGAAGAGGAAAGAAGCCCCCGGTTCTTCAGAGCCCGGAAAAAAGAGACCCAAAAAGAGAATAGCTCGCAAGCCCAAGAGCAATATTGGGGATCAAATATTGTCTTCGGACTCCCTTCGTCGATTGAGGGACGAGTCCGAAGAGGATGAAGATTTTGATTTTGTGGCTAGTGGGCCATCCCAAACTGAAGGACGAGGAGTCCTCGAGCTAAGAGCTAACGAAATAGACCTTCATCGAGTCGGGGGCTCCGAGATGGGGGCAGGAACTGGGGCTTCTCCCGAGGCAAGGAGGGTTTCGCAGGGAATCTTAGGCCCCAAAGAGTTGATAGATTCTCCTTCCTTCTCGGAATCGACATTCAACGAGGCCCAAGCAGCAAAAGAACGTTCCCCGGGCGGGGGCCATATACCAGAAGGCCCTTTCCGTGGTTTCTTCGATGGCGTGGATTTGGCGTCCGCGAAAGATACCTTTGGGATCGGCAACCTGGAAGTACCGAGGAAAAGTCCATCCACCGGCACGAGGGGGGTTTTTTTCGGTTCGAAGTTGGTCGACAGATTTCCCGCTCCGAGTTCATACCCTGATCGGAAACGGATCATATCCTTTGCCATTCCTGAAGATGCTAAGGTCATTTCCGCTCCTGTAGGTGTGGCCAACTATCTTCGGTATTTGGTGACCGAAGAAGATCATGCCAAGATGAATGAAGTGGATGCATCCTGCTTGTTCAACGAAGCTCAGCAGGTATTGAATAGGGTAATTTTCTTATAAGCCTTATCTGGTGTTTATTGTTTTGCACTTTAAGATTTTAGCTAACTGCGATATTTCCTTTTGTGTTTGCAGGCCTTGGTACTTTACCTTGAGGCTTTCCTTCGCCACCGGGAAGAATCAGGACGCTATGGGCGGCTCGAAGGGGAGATGATAACCTTCAGGCCGAATTAGATCTTGTCTAGAAATAATTCCGGCTTGGTCGAGCAGGTGGGGCAATAGCTCGATCAAATCAACCAACTCCGATCTAAGGTAAGCACGGCTAGAGCTGAAGCCGATGAATGGAGGAACAAGACGGATCGGCTGGCTTCAGAAAAAGAGGCCTTCCATGCTCAGTTAGTTTCAGCAGAGGCTCAACTGGGGGAAGCAAATGGGAGGATCGAGGCTCTGACTAGGAGCACCAATGAACTCCAGTCTCAAGTCAGCGTGATTACCTCGAATCGAGATGCTATAACCAACGAGCTGCGAATGGCTAAAGCGGAGGCTGCTGTGATCAAAGCCGAGGCTGATGAGCTGGTGGCCCAGTACAAGGCTGATGCCGAGGCCGCTCAAGATCAATCAAGAAATATGGTTGATCACATGAAGTGGCAATCTCGCCGACTTGTCCTCGAGGAGATCCATGCTCGAGGCTTTGATCTATCGGCAGAGATCAAAGATGCCAAAAAAGCCAAGATCGAAACCAGAAGGTTAGCTTTCTCGGAGGAGGATGATTCTGAGAGCTCTGAAGAATGAGGAGTCCCTTTATTTTCCTTTCTTTTGTTATGAAATGTCCACTTTTGTAAATATATTTCGTTGCATATATAAAAGAAAAAACTTTTTTTCCTCCTTTCCTTAGCTTTCAATCATATTATTGACTTGGCGTAACTCTTAGCCTTAGAACCTAGGGTTTGGTTCAGTAAATTTTTTGTCCCCTCGAATTCTATTGGCTCGATTTGACCTTAGCCACTGAAACTTCGGATTTGCCTTAGTAGGTTCCCCCTCAAGTTCCTTTAACTCGGATGTCCTTCACCTTTTAAGGTTATGGGGTTTGCCTTAGTAGGCCTTATTCCCTTCGAATTTCATTAACTCGGAATGATCTTAGCTTTCCGAGGTTATCCTTAGTAGGCCTTGCTTCCCTTCGAGTTTTGTTTACTCACAATGGCCTTGGCCTTTTAAGGATCGGGGTTTGCCTTAGTAGGTCTTACTTCCCCTCGAGTTTTATTTACTCAGAATGGCCTTAGCCTTTTAAGGATCGGGGTTTGCCTTAGTAGGTCTTATTCCTCCTCGAGTAAGTTTGCTTTTTGATGAGTCCCCAAGTGAAACAGTTATTTGAACAAAAACTAATGTGGCTCTAAGGCTTGTCTGATCGGAGATAAGATATTTGTATATGATTTACTGGTTGCCTCGTCAAAACCTTGCCGTAAAACCCAGTTTGGGACAAAACCGGTTCAAGGGAAAAAGAGTGCAACGCATGCTTTCAGTCCTAATATTCCGTACTCCCCGATTCAAGGCAACTTTCTTCGGTACCTGCGAATGTTAGTTTGCCGATGTAGAATAAAAACAAATAATAATAAGGAATGAAGGATCGTACCTTAGCAGTAGTATCGTTTCAAGTGACTTATGTTCCAGTTGTTTGGTAGTTGTTTTCCATCCATTGTTCCAAGCTTGTAGGATCCCTTTCCGGTGATTTTTATGAAAGAGTAAAGTCCTTCCCAGTTTGGTCCCAATTTCCCTTCATTCGGATTTCGTGTGTTGGGTGTGACCTTCCTAAGTACTAAATCTCCGATGTTGAAGTGTCGAAGATGGATTCTCCTGTTGTAGTATCTTTCGATCTTTTGTTTTTGAGCGGCCAATCGAACGAGGGCAGCTTCCCTTCTTTCATCCAATAGTTTCAAATTCGTATTCATAGCCTCGTGGTTTGATTCTTCGGTCGCATAGCGGAATCTGACACTTGGTTCACCAACTTCGACCGGTATCAAAGCTTCGGCACCGTAAACCAAGGAAAAAGGAGTGGCTCCTGTGCTCGATTTCTCGGTCGTGTGATATGCCCACAGGACTTCGGGCAATATTTCCTTCCATTTCCCCTTCGCATCTGTTAACCTCTTTTTGACATTTCGAAGTTTTTTTTTGTTGGTAGATTCATCTTGTCCATTCCCGCTGGGGTGGTAGGGCGTTGATAGGATTCTTTTGATCTTGTTATCTTCGATGAATTTTGCCACTTTACTACCGACGAACTGTTTCCCGTTATGACACACGATCTCTGATGGCATTCCAAACCGACATATGATGTGATCCCAAAGGAACTCGATTACTTCTTTTTCCCTAACCTTCTCATATTCCTGCGCTTCCACCCATTTAGAGAAATAATCAGTCATAAAAAGAATGAATTGAGCCTTACCTGGCGTGTAGGGAAGAGGGCCAATGATGTCCATTCCCCACTTCATGAACGATCATGATGATAAGACCGAGTGTAACGTCTCTCCGGGTCGATGGATCATCGGGGCATGCCTTTGACATTCGTTACATTTTCGAACGAACTCCTTCGCGTCCTTTTCCATGTCGACCCAATAATAACAGGCTCTGATTATTTTTCGGATTAGGGGTTCGGCACCGGAGTGGTTCCTACAAGTGCCTTCGTGGATTTCCCTTAAAATGTATTCATTGTCACCCGGTCCTAGACATATCGCGAGGGGGCCGTCGAACGTTCTTCTAAATAAAGTTCCATCATCGGACAAGCAGAATCGAGCCGCCTTTGTACGCAAGGTTCTTGATTATTTTGGATCTGAGGGGAGTTTTCCGGAGCTGAGATATTCTATGTATTTGTTCCTCCATCCCAGGTTAGACTCGTCGTATTGATTTCCGCGTGGCCTTCTTCCACTACTGACCTCATGAGCTGTACGACCTTTTCGGATTCGATCTCATTATCTTCATCGCTATGATCCCAAACTGGCGATGGCATCGGCTTCGCTATTTTGCTCTCGAGGCATGTGTTGTAAGGTCCATTCTTTGAACCTATGTAGCGTAACTTGTAGTTTGTATAAATATCTTTGCATCCGTCCTTCTCTGACCTCGAATGTTCTGTTGACTTGATTCACCACAAGAAGGGAGTCACACTTAGCTCGATTATTTTCGCTCCCAGGCTTTTGGCTAGTTCTAAACCTGCAACCATGGCCTCATACTCTGCCTCATTGTTAGTTAACTTTACAGTCTTGATAGATTGTCGAATTGTGTTACCGGTTGGGGGCTTTAGCACGATGCCAAGTCCCGATCCTTTCACATTCGAGGCACCATCTGTGAACAGGGTCCATACTCCCGAAGGAGTCCTCGATCTAGCCAGTAGCTCTCTTTCGACCTCGGGTATTAGGGATGGTGTGAAATCGGCAACAAAATCTGCCAATACCTGAGATTTGATGGCGGTTCGGGGTTGATATTCAATATCATACCCGCTTACTTCGATAGCCCATTTGGACAATCGGTCGGAGAGCTCGGGTTTATGCATTATGTTTCTTAACGGGTAAGTCGTTACAACGCATATGGGATGACACTGGAAATAAGGCTTCAGTTTTCTGGAGGCGCTCCACAAAGTGAGTGCCAGTTTTTCCAAGTGAGGGTACCTAGTCTTGGCCTCGCCTAAGTTTTTGCTAACATAATAAATTGGAAATTGCGTACCTTGCTCTTCTCGAACTAGAACTCCACTTACCACTACCTTCAAGACCGCAAGGTAAAGGTACAACTGTTAACCTATCTTTGGTGTATGTAGCAAGGGCAGGCTAGACAGATACCTTTGGAGCTCTTCTAAAGCATGTTGGCATTCCAGTGTCCATGAGAAGTTGTTCTTCTTTTTCAACAGATTGAAAAATCGATAGCTTTTATCGGATGATCTTGAAATAAATCGTCCCAAAGCGGCTATACGGCCTGACAGCTTTTGTACAGCCTTCACATTATCTACGACTGTGATATCCTCGATAGCCTTGATCTTCTCGGGGTTGATCTCGATTCCACAATTCGAGACCATGAAACCGAGGAACTTGCCCGAGCCCACGCCAAACACACATTTTTTCGGGTTCAACTTCATGTTGTATTGCATCACAGTATGTTCCATATTTAGTGATGAAAGATGTCTTTTCTTGATCAGCCGGGTCCATTTGTATTTGGTTATAGCCAAAGTAAGCATTGAAAAAACTAAGGGTCTCATAGCCAGCGGTAGCTTCGATCATGCGATCAATGTTGGGTAAAGGGAAAGAGTCTTTTGGACATGCCTTATTTAAATCCTTATAATCTACACACATTCTTAGTTTATTCCTTTTTTTAGGGACTACTACTACGTTTGCTAACCATTCCGAGTATTTGACCTCCCGAATGGACCCTATTTTTAGAAGTTTAGTTACCTCATCCTTGATGAATGCGTGTTTGATCTCGGACTGAGGCCTCCTTTTTTGCTTGACCGGTCGGAACTTCTGATCTAGGCTCAACTTGTGAATAGTTATCTCTGGCGGTATACCTGTTATATCAAGATGGGACCAAGCGAATCAATCTTCGTTAGTTATAAGAAATTGGATAAACTTTGTCCTGAGCTCGGAGCTTAGGCCCGAGCCCAGATATACCTTTCGTTCGGGCAAGTCTTCTCGGAGTGTGACTTGCTCGAGTTCCTCAACCATCAACTTGGTGGCATCGGACTCATCGGGGCTGATGAAAGATCTGGGGATTCCGTAATCGTCATCCTCGACATATGTTTGTTTATCTACGTTTGTCGAAGATGATGTCTGTGATTGCTATTTTATCTTGTTCTCGACCTTTTGCGAAGGAACTGTTGGTGCTGGTGTTATTTCTTCCACCACGAACATTTCTTTCGCAGCCGGTTGTTCCCTTAACCGTTATAATTCCATTAGGTGATGGGAATTTCAACACTTGGTGCAGTGTTGAAGGCACGACTCTCATGTCGTGGATCCATGGTCTGCCAAATAGAGCGTTGTACCTCATGTCCCCTCCGATTACGCAGAACTTCGTTTCTCGAATGATTTCGGCAGTGTTATCGGTAACATTATTTCGCTCTTGGTGGTTTCACATGCCATATTAAACCCATTGAGTACTCGGACTCTAGGAACAATTCGATCCGTCAGGCCGAGTATTTCCACGACCCATGATCGGATTATATTAGCCAAACTGCCTGGGTCGATCAATATGCATTTTACTCTAATTTTGTGTATAAGCACAGATATTACTAGTGCGTCATTGCGGGGTTGCATAATCCCTTCCACATCTTCCTCGCTAAAATGTAAGATCCCCTCTGTCGCGTAATCTCGAGTGCGCTTTTCCCTAGTAATGGATATCTTGGTGCGTTTCAGCATCAGACCTTGAGTGGTATCTACTTCGCCGATAATCATGTTGATCGTGTGTTGTGGCTCTTCCTGGCTTGCCTGTTTATTTCTAGTTCCGAAATGATTCTTCGCTCAGTCGCTCAAGAATTCTCGAAGATATCCGTTTTCGAGCAACCTTGCTACTTCCTCTCTCAATTGTCGGCTATCTTTTGTTATATGTCCGTGAGTACCATGATATTTGCATATCAGATTGGGATCCCTTTGGGCTGGATCCAATTGTAACGGTTGAGGCCACTTTGTGTCTTTGATGCGACCGATAGCTGATATGAGAGTAGCCGCATCAACATTGAAATTGTACTCCGATAACCATGGTGCCTCTTGATGACTGGTGGTTCTCTCGAAGTTGCCTTTAATTATGGGCCCTCGATTATTCTGTCCTCGATCATTTGTCCTTTCGTGTCTTGGGGAGTTTTGTCTTGCTATAGTGATTTTTCTAGCCCCATGGTATGGACGATGCCGTTCTCTATTCAGCCTTGGTTCACGATAAATCTCCCTTCGAACTCTATCATGAGTTCTGACGGGATAAATGGATCCCGAAGGGGCTCCAAGCTGATCATCTTCGATTCTGATTTTTGATTGGTATCGGTTATGTACATCAGCCCATGTGACGGTAGGATATTCTATCAAGTTTTGCTTGAGTTGCTGTGAAGCCGTCGAGCTTCGAACGTTGAGCCCCTGGGTGAAGGCCTGAACAGCCCAATCGTCAATGACCGGTGGCAGGTCCATCCGTTCCATCTGAAAACGAGATACGAATTCTCTGAGCATCTCGTTATCCTTTTGTCTGACTTTGAATAGGTCCGACTTTCGCGTTTCAACTTTGATGGCGCCTGCATGTGCTTTTACAAAAGAATCTGCAAGCATAGCGAATGAGTCAATAGAATTAGGGGGTAAGTTATGATACCATGTCATGGCTCCTTTTGACAAGGTTTCCCCAAACTTTTTCAAAAGAACGGATTCGATCTCGTCGTCTTCCAGGTCGTTCCCTTTTATAGCGCATGTGTATGCGGTCACATGCTCGTTTGGATCGGTTGTTCCATTGTACTTGGGGATTTCCGGCATGCGGAATTTCTTGGGTATTGGTTTTGGAGCGGCGCTTGATGGGAAAGGTTTTTTGTACAAAGTTTTTAGAATCCAGGCCCTTTAATGGAGTTGTACGTTTCCACTTTTTTGTCATTTGCCTCGATTTTTTTCTCTTGGGATTCAACTCGTCTGGTTAATTCCTCGAGCATCCTCATAATCTCGGAGTTTGCCCCCGATTCACCTTCATTCGGCTCTCTCATAACTAGTTCATTCCTAGGAACAGTTCCCCGAGAAGGGCCGAGCTCAGCTTTGTTAGATATTTGGCTTCGATTTTGTAATTGAGCAATGGCTGCCTGCTGGGCTTGCAACATATCAAAAATCATTCTGAGGCTGATCCCGTCCCTTTCGTCGTTTTGGGAACTCTGTGTCGTTGATCGAGGTTCCCTACGAACGCTATTTGACGGGCCAGTAGTTTGATCTGCATCGACTGCCACTTTGTGAATTAGCGTCGATCGGAACTTCATCACCGGGTGCTATGTTGTTGTTTTCTCCTTGATGATCGAATTCATTACCAACGTACAAAGGTATAGATTGAGAACGAGACATAGCCGTATTGCAACCTGAAATCAGAGATACTTCGAAGAGCAAGTGTAAAACAAATTGCGTGACAAAAAATTGTATCAAACACTCACTATTATCCTTAGCCCCACGGTGGGCGCCGAACTGTTTACCCTAAATTTCGGATAACAATTGAATTTATATGTGATTTTAAGGATATGTGATTAAGTTTGATACAAATAACGAATAATATAACAAAAATTAAAGTCAATAAATAAATGGAGAAGGGATGCAAACCACAAGCCTTGAATAATCCTGGCCTTGGCTGATTCTTTCTATATGAATGGAACCAGATGAATAAAGTAATGTATAAAAACGATGAAAGCTATTTTCTTTTCTTTATATTGATGATTTTCGTGAGGTGCCCTTTGGACAATTACATTGCCCCTTTATATAGTTGGGGGATAATCTTTTATACAAGGTAAGAATCTATTTACAAAGTAAAATATCCCTTGATTTGCTGGTTTAACGGTCTTATTGGTTGATACCGAGATTTTCGCCATTCAAATTCGATGATCTACCCTAGAATATTTTCTGGAATCGAGCTCGGTAGACTCATTTTGGTCATCCTGGCTTCGAACTCCGATTCGACGCCGTTGGGTCTTCACCCCGATTTATCGAGCCGTAATCATGATGGATACTAACTGTATAGAATCGAGCCCAATTTGACTATATATGGGCGGGCCCGAGTTTGACCTCGTACAGATAAATGAGAGAAAAGAACAAAAAATTGAGAAAAAAGATAAATATCTTTCCAAGCCAAAGAGATGTGCCACATAGGCATTCCTATTCCCTCTTTTATATTACATATAGATAGATATGAATGAATATGAATGATTCTTCTAATGTGGGAGGAAAAGTTTCAAATGACTCATTGTTGGAAAGAATTGTGCTTCTCTTATGCTCCATTTAGCGTATGTTCGCGTATGTTCTCTTTACTCTCTCTTGCTGGGTGGGGAACCTTTAGTTTAGCAAAAATAAATACAACTCATTTAAATGTTAGGAACTTTCAATAAATGTCTGAAATTGAGAATTTTCAAATATAAATTTTTAAAGTTAGAAATTTTTAAATCTAACTTCAGATTCAAATGTTTTTAATTAATGACTTGCTGAGAGTGTGGCCTCCATGCAAAGTGGGTTCATGTATAGGTGGCCTCGACGAGGCCGTCCTCATATCTCAAGCCAACCTTTCCTTCTATGTGAAAGTCACACATGTTCAATACTTGTGATGTTGACTTATTATCATCATGAAAATTTTAGTTACTTCTTGTATGTTTTCATTATTTATACTTCACTTGATAATAAGATTTCCTTGTTGCATCGAAAGAGATAAATATTGACTAATCTGATTAATATTGAATTTGATAAAGTGAAGTGGTTGAAAAATTTAAAAATTAGATTATTCAGAGAATATACATTAAATACTGAGATTACGCATTGAATTTCTGATAGTAGATCCATAATAAAAAAAAAGTCTTTGTGATTGTTCCAGAAGAAATGAAAAAAAAGATATGGTAGAACTAGGACATGAGCTGCCCCGTAATAAATTCAGTTGTTGTTGATACCTTCTTCTCGGTTCCTTCTACCTAGAATAATCATCCCTAAAAGAAACAGTTTTCCAATTCAAATAGGTTGCTTTTAGAATAGGTTGTTCTCGAATAAACTTTTTAAAAGATAACTGAATGCGTTTAGTCTTTTGGGAAAAGGTCTGCGCTCAGGGACTCTTTTTAGCACTTTTGAGCAACATAAACCTATATATTGACAATATGCACTGCACTTATATTTCCAAATGAGCTAAAAATTTAATTTAAATATCCAAATTACATAAGCGTACGATGCTACTTTCTTTTCACTATCAAATATGGATAACTTTAAGTCCTCACATTGAAAGTGAACTATAAAATTGAATGTGATAAATCATATGATATTAGCATAATTCCAAAATATAAAAGAATATTTACTAACAAATATATAGACGAATATTATTAGTTTTAAAGGCATCATATTAGAGAAGTAGTTGCTCACATGTAAATCTATAACAACAAATTTCTAGAAGGTGTAAAATATCCAAACATTCCCTTCTCCAAAAAGTTTCAAAAAGGAAACAAAGAAGATTCAAATTTTGTAGATCTAACAAAAATATTTTAAATAATGTATATGCCTGAACATTTAAATTTAAAGTATCATTGAACTATTATTAAGTTTAGGCCTTATCTGAATCTTCTTGTATAGATAAACAAGTCGGTCGGCTTCGATCATTTACATGATCATGGATAAATTAATGAGGGCTCTAAAGTTTCTTTTTTCTATACTTTGACTTCGATTAGTATCATTAAACCGTCTTAGTAGCAATTTACCAAACCAATATTACGTGGGATAACACCAATATGAGAAATATGTTCCTTTTGAAATTAGAATCTTTCTCCAATCAGGAAAAAAATAAGAAGCCCAAATGGACTAAAATTGCAATAGCCTTGGTTCGTCGTCTGCATGTCCAAGCCCACTACTCGTGCGAGGACGAATAGTTTATGAGCTTTAGAGAGAGAAAAACATACTGTTTAGAGAGAGAAAGTTTGGGGGAAGAAGGAAGGAGCACGAAGGCAGAACCAGGAACCTTATTTTACTCGACAAATACATACGTATTTATGTCAATATAGGCACTTGTTTTCTCATATTGTACTAGCCGAGGTACATATTGTACGAGATTCAAATGCATTCCCTACTTCAGATATTCTAGGGCAAAAATACCTTTTGCTTTGAATTGAGGTAAGAAAAAACCGTAGAACCAGGAGAAACTTACAGGGGTGACGCATTGCTAACCCTAGCTGCAATTCGGGCATTAGTATTCACAATTGAGGTATTCCTTTTGAATCCTAAGCTTTACAAACCCTAGAATTTGGACTTTTGTTCATTTTCGTGCAAACCCTAGAGTTCATATTGTTCTTTTTGGGGTTATTTAATAAGAAGGGAATGTGAAATTGAGAATTTGCATATGGGGTGCTGCATATTGCTTAAACTGTTAAGAGTAGCTCAATTTTACGTGACAAGTTATTGTTGTTCTGCATGTCATGAAATGAAACTAATGTTTGCTCTGAGCTTGTTTTTCTTCTCATTCGAATTATTTGTAGCTGGTGATCACCGAATTATTGTGCTTTTGTGCAAATGAGTAAGACATGGATGAATGTATGCAAAAAAGCTTCCCCCCCCCCCCCCCCCCCC